>BLSH010277349.1:2974190-2985382 GCA_018402905.1 Glandirana rugosa
GCCTCTTCCGCAAACTGTCCCACCGGACCCTGATGTACTCGAACTGAGACAGCAGGTAGCCGGACCCGGGGTAGTACTGTTGGTCGTAAAATTCGGAGATAAGTTGGGCCCAGGCCGATGGACGACAGAGTCAAGCTCATGTAGTCCCAGGCCACCCTGTCAAACGCCTTCTCCGCATCAGTGGAAAGGCAAAAACCTTCTGTGGTGGATTTAGCAAGCCAATGTATGATATTGATAGCTTTCGTGGTGTTATCGCGGGCCTCTCTGCCCTGGACAAACCCCACTTGATCCTGGGAGATCAGGTTAGGGAGGAACTGTTGCAACCGGATGGCTAGTATTTTGGCATAAATTTTTAAATCAACGTTTAGGAGTGATATTGGTCGGTAATTTTGGACATTAGTTTTGTCTTTTCCTTTTTTGTGGATTATTGTGATGTGTGCTTCCAATAGTTGGGTCGGGGGGGTTTGGTCTTGTGGGAGTGCATTGAAGGTGGTTAAGAAGTGGGGGATAAGTATATCTCCAAAGCTTTTGTAGTATTGGGTTATTTTTACCAAAGATAGGTAGCAGTATACATTTTGGCCCAAATTTATGAACAAAAATGACTTATTTGCAAAATGTTATCATAGAAACAAAAAAAGTGTTTTTTTTTGGTAGCTGAGTAGAGGACAACTAGCACCTGAACTATTTCTACACCACTGTGGCCCGAGGCCCCTGCCTGCAAAAGGCAATCCACTGAAGCCAGGCTGAGTCTCCAGGGCAGCAAAGCCTGATGAGAAATGGAGTCCTTCACATTAAGCGTCTGCTGACTGTTTCCTCTTTCCACACTACAACTCCCATAAAGCATCATCCTTGCTGCAATTACAGTCTTATTCAAAAGCAAATACTAGAGGGATGGGCACACCATTGTCTGTATGCCAGAGAAATATTTCTGAACTTCTGGCTACCCTAGTCTATGGCTCAGTGTAGCTATCTCACAGGAAAGGCGCAGGTACACTACACTGAACCCACAGATCAGAGTGAAAGCAGTGTAATAGTTGTTAACCCTTGTATAGGTGGTAATATGGCCATTGCAAAAGCTATAATACCCAGTGTATGTGTTGTTCAGGGGCGTACCTGGAGCATTTGGCACCCGTGGCGGATCCTATATCTGGCACCCCTCGGACTAAAGGCCCGTACACGCGCTCCATTTATCAGCCGAAATTTTTCATACTACAGCTTGTCATCCATTAATCTGACCTTTAGTACGTTCCATTTGACAGCCGATTTTCATTTATCGTCCAACAAAAGCTGGATGAGCCAACTAGAAAATTTTTGTTTGCCGACAAGGCCACGTCCGATTTTCGGCTCGTCTGTACAGAAGTTGGACAAACAAAAGTTGAAAGTACAAACACGAATTTTAGGAACCCAGGAACGAGCCGGAAGTGTTCGGTCATGTAAACACGAAGTCAGTGGAAGGGACCCAAAGGGTGTCGCACAAAAACTGAACTTCCTCTTTATACGCTCCTAGCACGTCACTACGTTTGCCTTTGTCGAACGATAATTTTACTAACGTCAGTACGCTAGATAAAATCATGGACAGCAGATTTTGGGAAAAATTGGATGTGTGGTCATACAACAATTGCAGTGTGTGTAGAAGGCTTAAGTCTATAACAGCAACAGACTGCCTAATCTTAGTTTCAAGTCTACATATTGTAGTATTAGCAAAGAAGAAAAAAAGACAGACGGTTCATTTCAAGACTTTAATTCACTGGTTACATGATGGTGACTTTATCACAAGTGCACACACTAACAAAATCGGTCATTCTTCACAAAGTCCCATAGGCATGCGCACATAGGGCGGCAGGTGTGCCCTGGCACACCCTAATCACCCTGTACTGTGCAGATTCCCCCTGCTGCCTGGCTGCAGAGAAAGGGACTGGGGAATCTCTGTCCTCAGTCTCTTTCTCTGTCTCAAATTGAGACGTCAGGGGTTTGTTTAGACCCCTTATATTTCACCAAAGCCCCCCAGCAGGGTTCCTAAAAAAAATTGTAAAAAAATAATAAAATATAATATTGTAAAAAATAATAAATAAACAAAATGGTAAAAAAACAAAACAAATAAAATAAAAATAAACTAGTGACACCTATCTCTGCCCTATTGACACCGTCCTCTGCCCTTCTGACATATACACACACACTCATGTTTGTTTGCGCTTTGTGGTGCACACCCTAATGCAATAGGCTGCGCACACCTATGCAAAGTCCCCTCCGATGTTTCATAAGTGAATACAAGGGAGGGTTGATTAGAAGGAGTTTCCTGCTTAATCCACACATCCTATAAGATAGACTTTCACTGGCTGCATGCTGGCGGTCATGAAGGATGAGGTCCTCATGCAAAGTTTAGAAGTTGCCCAGGGAGTGATGAAAAGGACGGGGGCATATGTGTCCCCTCACAAGGAAGGACAGAGGCACCTTACTTCCCTCGGCTCACCTTGTCATAAGCTCCCCAGGTCAGTTCAGTCTCAATAACCATGACTACAATGCTGAACATGCCAAAGATGAGCGTGTAGTCGCTGAGCCTCTTGCGCTTCTCGGAGAGCGCCCTGTGGTGGCCAAGCTTGTAACCAATGTTCTGGTTCTTCTTCTTACTGGACTTGTTCTGCACCCCCCCAGGGTGGAGGATGATCCTCCCCCACTGTAGGGAACTAGGTTGTCGGAGTTGAGGTCAGGCTTGGAGACAATGATCTTGGGCACGGAGGCGGTGGCGGAGCAGACGGGTTGCAGGGGTTGGGACTCGGAGTCCAGTTCATGGAGGTTCTTGCGGGACATGCTGAGGTTACTCAGGGGTCTCATGATGCCGCAGTCGTACCTGCAGGCGCCAGCCTGACACCTCCCCAATGTGTGGCACCCGGGGCGGATCGCCCCGCCTCCCAAGAACCCCCCCATTGCGTTGGTATGCTACGGGTGTTGTTTAATACACTGATCTTCTTTTCCTTTTGCAGCTGCTGCTGGCATCGCTCTCCAGGCTGCTAGAAAGGATTAGAGGTGGAGTGCACTTGGTATCACTCTGCCTGAAACAAGAGCTGGCTCTACAGAGGAAGCATCAGCTTATGCGGCACCTGCTTCCTCCATTGCCGCCTGCTCCCTCCACTGCCGGCACCGCTTCACTGCACTCTGATGCTTTGGATTGCAGGTCGGCAAGCCCAGTTTGCAATTAACAGGTTGTAGACCCTCGGGCATGCACTTTCCTGGTTTGAAGTCGCTGGCCACAACAGAGGGCTCTACGGGTCATACATGGCCCACAGGCTACTGGTTGACCACCCCTGCTTTAGAGAGTGCCCATGATAAAGACAGGTGACAGAGACCGATAAAGCAATATGGCTCCATGTCTAAGCTTCAGACTCAAACTTCCCGCCCTGGGTGTAGGTAGGGCTTCCAAGCTCATCTCTGCTCCCAATCTACAGCACAGAATTAGCATAAAATATGCTTCATTCCCTTGGAGGAGCCATACTAATCCCCATCTGGCATCCTCCACTGATGCGTTTCATCCGCTAAGGGACTCTATAATTAAGTGCTTAGTGGGGGGGATGTGTCAGCAAGAGGAGATCCTAGGTGGGGATAAGTATAGATCATCCAAGTAAATAAAGTTGATTGCATGCTGATTCTGCCATGCTGCTATTTGCGCCATTTGTTTTGCAGGAGACAGATGAAGGCCAGGTTACACCATTGAAATATGGAGGACCAACAATGTTTGTTGTTTTTTTGCATTCAGATCCACTGCAACCCATGTGCACCACAAATTTCCAAATATTTCAAGCTATAAATTTAGTAACCTTTGATTGAGAATGGAAAAGGGGACATTAGTTGATGTATTAGTTGATGTATGTACGATAGCCACGCAGAAAGAGAAGTGCAGCCAGTAAGATTGTGAACATGCCTCAGCTTTTGGGCATAGATTTATCTAAAGAACAATATGGATGGTAGAAAAGAAAGATGAAAAGAATATCCAAAGCAATCTGACTGTGCTGTCACTGCAGCATTGTTATGTTGCCTTGGAGAAACATTTGTGTGGCACTCGATGCATTTGTGTTCCATTCCCTGTAATTGGACATTTTTAAGAGGCCCATTAAATAGAGATGGACTCCCACTATGATTGAGAGATTGCTATGGAAATGGTCTGTGAGGCACTCTTGTCCCCGAGATTCTGAACCAAATTTATCCTTGTAAAACCCAGCAAAGTGGAGTCTACAATTACATCACGGAAAACACATGGGTCAAATAAAAAGCATGTACAATGTGTTCGGTACTGCAAAGATCTACCATCACAGGGCTATATGTACTGGCAACACTGTGTGTCGATTTGCCCTATTAAAGTGTTACTAAACCCACAACAGTAAAATCAGTCTGTTTATGGAGAATAGCATGCTTGTTATACTCACTGTGGAACCTAAGGGGTTAATCCTCTGCATTAAGTAAAAAGGCTCTTTGATCTTGTATGGCCAGATCCTCCCCTCCTGCAGGGTCTCTCTTAGCAAGGCCAGATAATACATCGTGGGGGTAGTACAGCTGCACATGCTCAGTCTGGTTTCTATTACTAGAGAGAACATTTTCTTGTTCTCAGAGCTAGCCAGGTCATTTGATATTGACATTACACATGTGGGTGTGTATACAGATTCTAAATGACAGCCCAGTCCCTCTCTCCTCCTCCATGCACAGGAACTAAAAAAGAACACAGTGGGTGGGATGTCACATCTTGATTGATGGATGATCCGCCTCCCATAACAGCATGAGGACACAGACTACAATGGAAATCTCCTCCTACCTGAACACTCAGCACTCAGGCAGACCCTGCAGTTTATCACTGACCGTGTTATACAGATCAGCCAATAATGTATGTACTGGCAGTATTTTAATCTAAAAAGATTTATAAGCCGTGGTTACTGTGGGAGGGGGCAGATGAACTACTTCAGTGGCAGTGGTGTATCATCCATGGGTGCAGGGTGTTCACTGAACACGGGCCCTGAGGGGTTGGGGGGCCCATTGTGCACCCATGGATGATCTCTCCCTGGTTGACAGCCAGGGATGATCAGTGCAGTGTGGGCTTGCACACAGGCCCACTAATTTCATGATATGCCCCTGTTCAGTGGGTTTAGAAAAACTTTATCTACTTCAATCCGCAACCACTTTTAAAGGGACAGACTATGGAGGCTGCCATTGCTGAACTCACCTTTTTAGCTAGCTCTCTGTTATACTGAGTCACACTTTTGCTCCAATGCCCTCTAAGCTGCTAACCCAGAACATTTATAGAGATAACAAATTCTAACACTTTTCAAGACCTAGTAGATGGTAAGGGATCGACATTCCCAGTAATGCCGTGAAATCCATGTCCACACTGCTAAAACACGGCAAATCCAAAATACACTACACAGGGAGCACACATTTTAGAGATGTGTTCAATTTATTGAGAGGATCACAAGATTGGCTGAACAGCTGTGTTAATTTTAACGTCAAATTTTGATTTTGTTTTAGTCATAGTCTTTTGACTAAACTGCCATTTTAGTTTTAGTCATATTTTAGTCTTTTCACTAAAATGCCATTTTAGTTTTAGTCGTGTTTTAGTCATCTGAATTGTTTTAGTTTTAGTCTACTAAAATCAAATGGGTTAAGTTAAATTGTAATGCATTATTTAAGCATTTCTCTAGATTTGCCATGCGCATTGTATTCTCCTGGAGTGAAAATCGAATAACATGTTATTATTTATGGTATTAGGCTGCATTCACACCTCTGTGTTTTGAATTGCAAGCAGATTTGTCGCAATTCTGCCCGCAATTTCAAAATGCCTAGGTGTGAATGAATAATCGCAGAACGCACATTTAAGATGCCATTCATTGGCATTTAACATTTATCCGGTGTGATATGTAATACTATAATAATATATATATATCTTTATAAATAAAACCAAGTTTAATGAACAAACACAAATATAGCTTTCTGACAAACAGAAGTGCAACTTTAAAATATAAAAAAATAACTCTATTGGCTGTTATGCCATTGCACATAGTACCTGACTATATTATCAACATAAATATTAAGAAAAAAAATAAGAAAAGCCTTTTTCTTAATTTTTTTTCTTTCAGCAGCTCAGTAGACGCCCCTTACTATTTTTATGTGGTAGTGCAGATGTTGAATTTCGATTCCATTTTAGTCATAGTTTTTGCCTAAAATTCCATTTTAGTTTTAGTGATATTTTAGTCTTTTGACTAATGTGCCATTTTAATTTTACTCATATTTTAGTCTTTTGAATAAAATGCCATTTTACTATGTTGTATTGCAGTCATCTGAATTTCCATTTTTTTTGGGGGGGGAGGAAAATGCTCCACCGGCAGCCACCCTGACCCGGTCGATGAGTCAGTTGGCCGGGCCACGGGCGACACCCCCCCCTCGGGTCGGTCAGTAAGTAGTCAGGGCCCCCCACTTATAGAAGACAAACACAAGGGGGCGCCTTCATCTAGATGTAGCGGTTTATTTAAAAAGGCATAAAAAAGCTATTAAAATGCACTCACTAGATAAGAGTGGATCAAGGCTTGTCATACACCCATATAGATCTCCATAAGATCACCGTGAGGCTGCAGGGCTCAGCAGGCACGTGGCTGGTTGAAGCAGAGTACTTGAATGAAGTGCAGCTGTCAGGCTTCGGGCTGGAAAATAAGCATCAGCAGCTTACAGAAGTGGCAAGAAGGCTGCGCCTCCAAAACAGCACCTCTCTCGGATGGGTGAAGACAGGAAGTGGAGGGGATGTAGTTACATGTCTCAGGGCAGAAAGGAGGACCCCTTTATCAAACCATAGGAAAACATCTTACCCCATCTTGCAGGCAGCACTCCGGGCTGTTATCTCTGGCTGCTTCCCCTACGTTTCCTCCCTTCTCCTCCTGGCAGCCAATCCGATCAGATCTCCTTTCGGGCAATCTGGTGATGGGTCTCAGGATCCGCTTCCTGATTGGCTGGGAGAAGAATCAGTGTTGCAATAGCGAATATTCATTTGCTATTGTCACACAACTGGGTGGGCTTCGGGAGCAGTGCTCTGCGCCCCGTGCACACCTTTTTTGAAGCCAATTAGAGCCTCATGCTCTTATCACGTGCTTAAAAAAAAATAGCCACCCATTGGAATGCATGCATCCTGCACCCTGAATGTAGATTAGTGGGCCGGATGCATGTATAGGGGGAGCGGTGCCCGTGATCCCTTAATGGACGGGCCACCACTCATTTAGTCTACTAAAATAGTGTTAATTTAGTTCACAAAAATATTTTGGTTGACAAAATTAACACTGCTGGACAGAATTACATATTTGGCAGATAAGACAGTATATACAGATGTATTTAATTGTGACCTGGAGCTCCACCTTTATAAATATATCATCACATCACTAGATAGGCAATGCAGCATGTTTTCAGACACATTCAGCTTGCATTTGAGATAATTTTGAGATGTATCCAATTTCAATCTAATTCCCATCACAGGTGCTTCTTAGCTGACAAAAACTGGTTCAACCCCTAGGGCAGTGGTTCTCAACTCCTGTCCTCAGAACCCACCAACAGGCCAGATTTTAAGTATTACCTTGGGGAGATGCAGACTAGAATACTGCAATCACTGAGCAGTAAATGACATCACCTGTGATGTATTTCAGTTATCCTGCAAACCTGGCCTGTTAGTGGGTCCCGTGGACGGGAGTTGAGAACCACTGCCCTAGTGCAATTTGTTGTTCGTCTGCCATTGTGCTGTCATGCACAGCAATAAATATCACATTATTCTCTATGGAGCCCATTCACATCAATGCAACATGGGGCAGTGTGCTTTTAGAAAAAGTGCATGTGCTTCTTTTAGTGCTTTTTTGGCCCCATAGACTTCAATGGGAGCACATGGAAAATGTACATGCAATTTTAGCAGGGTTTTGTGCTTACACTTGACCTCCAGAAGATTTACCCCCCCCATCATGAGCAGGGCATTTTTTGCGATACGGTACTGCATTATTTAACTGACAATTGTGGGGTCATGCAACGCTGTACCCGAATAAAATTGACATCCTTTTTTTCTCCACAAACAGAGCTTTCTTTTGGTGGCATTTGATCACCTCTGTGTTTTTTATTTTTTGCACTATAAACAAAAAAAGACTGATAATTTTGAAAAAAAAAACAATATTTTTTACTTTCTGCTATAAAATGCATCCAATAAAAAAATTGAAAACATCTGATTTGTTCATAAATGTAGGCCAATATGTATTCTGCTACATATTTTTGTAAAAAAAATCCCAATAAGTGTATATTGATTGGTTTGCGCAAAACTTATAGCATCTACAAACCATGGAATATTTTTATGTATTTTTATTCGATTTTTTTGCTAACAATGGCAGCGATCAGCAACTTATAGCGGGTCTTTGATATTTTGGCGGACAATCAGACACTAACTGACACTTTTTTGGGGACCAGTGACGCTAATACAGTGATCAGTCCTAAAAATATGCACTGTCACTGTACTAATGACACTGGCTGGGAGGGGGTTAACATCAGGGGTGATCAAAGGGTTAACTGTGTGCCTAGCCAGGGTTTTACTATAGGGTGAGGTGCTTTTAATAGGGGGAGATGAAATGTATTCCCTGGTTTGCAGGGACACAAACTCCCTTCCCTCCTGTCAGAATGATGATCTGCCTTGTTTGCAGATCGCAGTTCTGTATCTTTGGCTGATGATTAGCAGGTGCCGGAAGACATCGCGTACCCTGCACCCACCGTTCAGCTGTCGCTGTATGTAATCACAGCGGAAGCGAGGCAGCGTGCATGTGTGCCCCCTACCCGGAAGTGTCGGATCACGTTTATATATACGTGATCTGTTGCACAGGTGCCCCCCTATAGTAGTAAAACTGCTCCATGGCGAGGCCTGTTTTGAGTGGAACCTGTCCTGTTCTTAAAGTGGTCTAAAGCGGTAGTAAACCCATCCATTTAACAGTTCAAAAAGCAGTTCCATTTCTGGCACGTGCCGGAAATGTAACACTCCCATTGGTTGCGCTCTAAACCAAACTGTCAAATCATCCAATGGCTGGTGTCATAGCTGATCACATGTGCAGCATCATGGCAGTTGTAGATTAAACAGAGGCCAAGATGGCAGCTTCCTTGGCTGAAAATGATAGGAGGGTTTACTTCCACTTCAAATCCAGTCTATTCCTCCTATCAACAATGATGTCACAGCAGATCTTGCTAGTATTTAGCCAAAACAAGAATGCATAAAGCCTGAAAACACATGAAAAAGTGCTTAAACAAGAAAGAAACACACTGAAAGATGCATGATTATGCAGCAGCACTAGTGTAAACCTAAGATTAAATGGCTTTTGCATTGCTATTGACTTGTATGGTGGAAAAATCAGGTCTGCCATGAAAATCCAATTTACATAGGCCCTTAAAGCTTAATTGAAAGCCAATCAGCTGCATTAAGCGCTTAGCGACCGCCCACCGTAGATTTACTGCGGCAGGGCGGCTGCTCTGTGCCAGATCACGCACCTGGTACGTGATCTGACAGTTCCGGGCCTGGGGCATGCTCACACGCAGCCGGCAACCCACTCCCGCAGTGATTGGACACAGCGGGAGCCAATTAGCGGGTCTGGTGGGCGTGGTGTCCACCGGGACCCGACGATTGTTCTGGAGAAAGGCAGACCGCCATTCTGCAGATTATCGTTCTATGAGAGGGGAATGTGCTGAGACTGATCTTTACATTCCCCCAATCAAAGAGCCCCCCACAGTTAGCAATCACTCCTAGGGAACACATTTAACCCATTAATTGCCCCTGATGTTACCCTGCCAGTGTCATTAGTACAGTAACAGTGCATTTTTTTAGCACTGATTACTGTATTAGCATTACTGGTTCCCAAAAAGTGTCAGATAGGTGTCCAATTTGTCCGCTGCAGCGTCGCAGTCCCGCGATAAGTCGCTGATCACCCCCATTGCTAGTAAAAAAGAAAACTAAAAAAAAAATCCCATAGTTTGTAGACACTGTAACTTTTGCGCAAACCAATCAGAGGTACGTCGGTTCACGAACGCTTCTGTTCACAAACAACTCGGTTCACAAACAGAAGAGTTCACGAAAATTAGCTTTGGTTCATGAACACGATTTGCGGCCATTTTCCCTGTTCTGGTGAGATTGCGGGTCAGAGAGACACTGAAAGTGTAGAGTACTGTGAAGACACTTGCAGTATTGAGAAGCTTTTTATCACATACATATTGTACTGTACATCCAGTATGGCTCCAAAGAAAATGCAGCTCAAGCATGGTGGTAAGAAGAAAGTGCGGAGCAGTAATGCAGGTGACAAGAATGTGCAAGGTTAGTGTTCTTTCTCTTCATTCTGTACTGTACTTTTTCCATAGCTTTGTGGTTCAAAAACATAAAAAAAAGTTCAGAACAGATTAACCCGATTTACATTGAACCCTATGGTGAAATTTACCTCGGTTAAGTTTGTGAACTGAGGTACCACTGTATTGGGATTTTTTTTACCAAAAGTATTTAGCAGAATACATATTGGCCTAATTTGATGAAGAAATTAGATTTTTTTTTTACATTTTATTATTGGGTATGTTTTATAGCAGAAAGTAAAAAATATATATATTTTTTTTTCAAAATTGTCGCTCCTTTTTTCTATATAACGCAAAAAATAAAACCCGCAGAGGTGATCAAATACCACCAAAAGATAGCTCTATTTGTGGGAAAAAATGGACATCAATTTTATTTGGGTCAATAGAAAAAAGGTGCAGCGCTAGTTCAATCAATAAATCAACAGTCTATTAGTCACTACATCCAGGGAATGATAGGTGCTCAAGGATGAAATCACACAGGAAGAAAGTCAACTACAGGTAAAAAAGGGTGTTTATCTCGATAGAAAACCACCATAAACTAGTGGAGACGCCCAAAATAAAAAACGCAATATATCTTTTTTCCTCGCTGTTAAAACTTTTTTTTTATATATATAAAAAATGAAAGACGATATTTTGTATGGGTTATTATTTTACATTTTTTTTTTAGATTAAAGAAGTAGTTTAATCCGGTTATACATAAGACGATTTATGAAAACCATTTTTTTTAGGGTTATGTCACCATGGAGTCAAGTGTTTGAATTGGCTCCATTTAAAGTGGTATCCCAAGTTACATTTAGCCCAATTAGACAAGACTTGAAAAA
>BLSH010277349.1:3000483-3013136 GCA_018402905.1 Glandirana rugosa
AGCGAAATTGACTTTTAACGCGCCAGCACGCTGCAACATGGGTTTGCTTTAAACGCAGGAAAAAAAGGGTGTTTGTCTCGAAAGAAAACCACCATAAACTAGTGGAGACGCAGTAAAGACTAGCGGCGATATTTGTTTGGGAAAAAAAGGACGCAAATTTCGTTTGGGTACAACGTCGCACGACCGCGCAATTTTCAGTTAAAGCGACACAGCGCCGAATCGCAAAAAGGGCTCCGGTCCTAAAGCTGGAAATCCTTCCGGGGCTGAAGTGGTTAATGACATGGCTACAGCAAGGGCACTCTCTAGCACCACAACCAAAATTGCCCTTGCAGTGAAGCCATGTAAGGGACTGTTTGGCACTAACCTGAAAAAGACTATTTTCTCCATAAACCGTTTTTTCCATGTTTTTTCCATTTTTTCTTCCAGGATTCTTCCTTTATGTGAGGGATATGGTCGTTCGATGTGTGGTGCGTCTGGCTTTGGTCGGCTGACATGTTCAGTCGCACACACACTTTATGCTGCTACACAGGAGTTTTACAATGCTGGCTAAAAATGTCTGTTGAAAATGTTTTGTTGTTTTGTTGATCTTTTCCCTTCCTCTCTTTTTTCCTCCCCTTCCCCCGTTGGTTAGGGGGGGGATAGAGGAGAGAAAACAAGCTTATATGTGTGTTATATATATATATACATATTTACTCATGTCCAATCTGAACGTACATTTTTGGTTTTTATGACTTATGTAGTATAATGTTTTTGAGATTATTAGATATTTGTATGTCTTGACATTTGGATGGGGTGTTTTTTTTTTCTTTCTTCTCCCTCCCTATACCAGGTGTTTTTTAAAATGCAATCAATACACTGAGTGTGGAATGTCTTTCACCTGGGTGGGTGTGTTTTGTCTAATGAATTCCCCTATAATAAGAGGGGCATCAGCACTATGTCTTTGTAATGATTAAGCTCGTGTTGTGCGAGTGAAACGCGTCTACGTCTTACCTGTATTTGCCTGACCAATAAACAGCAAGCTTATCATTGTTCGTGGAGTGCCGTTTCACCTTTTTCTTTTCCCATGAACTTTTGCGCAAACCAATCAATAAATGCTGATTGCAATTTGTTTTACCAAAAATATGAGGACGAATATAAATCGGCCAAAACCGATGAATACATTTTTTTTTTCTATATTTTTTTTTGGATTTGGATTTTAGCAAAAAGTAAGAAATATTGTTTTTTTTTTAAAAATTGTCGCTCTTCTTTTGTTTATAGCGGTGATCAGAAATGACGCAGAGGTGTTCACATACCACCAAAAGAAAGCTCTATTTGTGGGGAAAAAAGGATGCAAATTTTGTTTGGGTACAACGTCGCACGACCGCGCAATTGTCAGTTAAAGCGGCGCAGTGCCGAATCGCAAAAAGGGCTCTGGTCCTACGGTGGGAAATCCTTCCGATGGTGAAGTGGTTAAGTGAGATATTCCTAAGAATTACAGGCCTACAATATAAAACGCCAAATTTCTATGCGAAACAATGTACCACTTTGAGACACAAAAATCAGACATAATCATACTGCCAGGGAGGTTAATTGAAGAAGCGTATTGGTTACTATGTGTAGCTGCTTCTGATTCTGTCTGCTCCAGTGTTAGTAAACTCCCCCAGCTGTGTAGATTCTAGACACTGCTGTCAAAAAATGACCTTATTGGTGTTTGTAAAACCTGTTTAGTAGCTTGATTCAGCCCTGGTTCACACTACTGTGACTTGTCGCGTGACTTGCAGGTCACATGACAAGTGAAATGGTGTCCGTCCCAATCAATGCGACTCAAATTGCAGTGACTTTAAAATAGGTTCCTGCACTTCCATGATGCGACTTTGATGCAGCTTAGCCTCTCATAAACTCTAATGTTGCATGAAAGCGGCAAGCAAGTCACACTGCATAGTTGCACTGGAAATCGCACAGCAATGGGGTTGCGGCAGAAAGAATATCATTGTTACTTTGTATTTACTGTTTCATTCATCTACAAATCAAAGTGGTGAATGTTGATCTGCATAGTGTCAGTTAAAGCAACCTTACTAGTAAAATAAAATGTGTTCCTTTTCAACCCCTTATTATCCTTTAGTTAACCCTAATTAGTCCTAATTAACTCCTCCCTTTCCCCACTATTATTATTATTTTGTTATTTTTGTAAAATCATTACAGTGGAACCTCGGATTACGAGCATAATCCGTTCCAGAATGCTTGTAATCCTAATCACTTGTATATCAAAGCAAGTTTCCGCATGGGAAACAATGGGAACTCAGATAATTTGTTCCATTGTGACTGCTTGTCAATGCAGTACTGTATGTGGCCACAGGTATGGGGGGCGCTTGTGTATGCAATACCCTATGTGGCCAGAGGTGTGGTGGCGCTGCTGAGGCTCGAAAGCGCTCAGAAACATTCGGAAACATTTGGGAACTGTTGATACTTTCGGTATTTCCGACATCCTCCGAGAGTCTCCGAGCCTCACCTCTGGCCACACGCAGTATTACATTCACAGAGGCTTAATCCTGCCCGTTTTGAGAGACAACGCTCGCAAACCGAGCCAGGATTTTTAAAAACAAAACTGCTCTTATTGCGAAACGCTTTTACTGTATAATTTTTTTTTTTTTCATTCCTGTTAATTTTGTGTGCTATTTTTTTAGTGTCACTTTAAAAAAAAGCACACAATATCATATCCCTAAATTATGACACTCTATTTACCCTCTTTTTCAGATTCCTATTGGTGATGCGACAAACCACAGGCAGTATATACTACATATTTTCTGGACTTGTTCCCATCTTCATCATTTTTAGACTTAGGTTCACACCGTTACACAAAAGTTCACAGATCATCCAATTCCTAAAGACCCAAGTTTCTTCCTTCTACACCATAATGACATTCCATCTTAAAACATCCGAAAATGTGATCATTATTCAAATGGTTAATACAGCCCAATCCTGTATTCCAGTTCTTTGGAACTCCCACTATGCGGCAATGGTTCCATAAAATTCATGATATAGAAAAAACCATGATATGAGAAAAGCTTAGCAGTTTTTATAAAGGTACAACCATTACATTTAGCAATATATGGTTCCCCTGGAAGGACTTCTCCCATTCTGAAGAGTGTATCCACAGTCTATCTAACTCTTCCCCCTTTCATATGGGGAGCCAGTGAGATCGATTTTGTTTGCATCATTCAGCACCTATATAATATCTTTATATCTGTGGATTAAAATTAACAACTTCAATACAGGGTACTTTTACCCCCTTCCTGCCCAGGTCAATTTAGGTGGCACTGATGAGAAGGCACTAATATGCCACACTGATGGCCACTGATAGGTGGCACTGATGAGCACTGATAGATGGCACTAATGGGCACTGATAGGGGGCGCTTGTGGGCACTGATGGGCACTGGTGGGCACTGATAGGCAGCACGGATATGCTGCACTTATGGGCAGCACTGATGGGAGGCACTGATGGGCATTGATGGGCAGCACTGATGAGCAGGTACTGATGGGCACTGAAAGGCAGCACTGACTGGCATCAGTAATGGGCACTGATTGGTGTCACTGATGGGCACTGATTGAGGTCACTGATGGGCACTGCTAGGGCTTTACTGTAATCAGGGCACTGATTACCTGTTCCGGTCTCACTTACGAGGCGTTGCCACTGTCAGTGTGAGGTGAGGACGGCCAATATACAGCAGTTCCGCATTTACATGTGACTGGCTGTGATTGGACACAGCCGATCACATGGATAAAATTACCTTAATAACAACGTTATTGCTGAATAAACAAGCCCATAGCAGAAATATAAAAATTGCTCTGTTCCATAAGGTGCGAGGGATGAATTAATTTTGGCCCTGCCCCCGGCTCCCGTGTCACTCGATTTGATTAACAGCAGTGGGAGCCAACGGCTCCTGCTGCTATCAATCAATGCAAAGAGTGAATGGAGCCTTTACACAGACACAGCTGCGGGAGAAGACTGCTGTTGTGTAACTGTGCAGTCAGTGTCATACCTTCCCTCCACCAAATGGTGATGCACACAGGATATGGACTGCTAGGATTGTGAGAGGTGTAGTCTTACACAGACTGAGCTGGCTTGATAGGCAGGAAAGAGGAAACTACTGATGGGGAAACAGGGGAGAGATGTTTTTTTTTTCCTGTTGCTTTGCCCAGGCTGAGGAGAACAAGGTGGAAGTTGTTGAATTAAAGAGACTAAAGACACATCAGGCTGCTAGCAGGTCGCTCAATGCTGAGCCTGAGAAGGAAAGTGGCACAGCGACAGACATTTTGGGATACCAGTGAGTGCCACAAATACCGATACAGTCTGCTGCCTGATCAAGGGTAAGGACTCTGTGGACACAACCGGCTGTGTTTCACCTAGAATACAGTGAGTGACCACCTGCTAACACAGGAGGTTGGTGAGGGGCTGCTGGCCAAATCAACGTTACTTTTTGCCTGCGAGTATCACAGAGCCAGTGCCATGATCAGTGCTTAACCACTTCACCCCCGGAAAGATTTCCCATGTTAGGACCAGAGCACTTGCAATTCGCCGCTTTAACTGACAATTGTGCGGTCGTGCGATGTTGTACCCAAACAAAATTTGCGTCCTTTTTTCCCCACAAATAGAGCTTTCTTTTGGTGGTATTTGATCCCATCTGCGTCATTTCTGATCACCGCTATAAACAAAAAAAAAACGACAATTTTGCAAAAAAAATAATATTTCTTACTTCTTGCTAAAATCCAAATACAAAAAAAATATATATAAAAAAAATTTATTCATAGGTTTTGGCCGATTTATATTCTTCCTCATACTTTTGGTTAAAAAAATCGCAATCTGCATTTATCGATTGATTTGAGCAAAAGTTGCCACGTTTACAAACCATGAGAATTAATTTCTGGCATTTTTACATTTCTTTTTTTACTGGTAATGGCGGCGATCAGCGTTTTTTATCAGGACTTTGATATTGTACATGTTGGACATTTTTGACACTTTTTTGGGACCAATGACAGTTATACAGCGATCAGAAATTTAAATATCCACTGATTACTGTATAAATGTCATTGGCGGGGAAGGGGTTAACCGGCAGGGGGAGATCTAGGGGTTAAGCAGATATTCAGTAAGATTGTTGCGCTAGCTTAACCATCAATGTGAGTACAAGAGTGAATCACCATAATGAAATAAAACATAAAGCAACATAATATTAGGGATGAAAACTTATGAAATCATCATATCCCATATAACATGTGACTGTACAAAACATAAATAAAAAACATAGGTTGTGCATATAATAGAAAAAATTAATAATATCAAAAAGAATTGTCCGTAAATCATTCAATTGGGGACTCATTAAGTGTGACAGTCCAAAATTCTGTGAACTTTATAGGGGACACCAGTCCTACATCCGGTGTATATTTAAGAGAGAAAAAAGGCTTGAGTCCACTTATCCACCACCACCGATCACACAGGCACCTCAGTGAAGAATTGAGGGGTAAACACCCTTACCAGAAAAAACAGACCCACTATTTCTAGTACGGGTCAGCAGCGCTTGCAGATATAGCCCTCTGCAGGGTCTAAAGACATGAATCTTCCTCTGCTCCTAGGGGTTCATCAGATCAGCAGGGATGGTGTAGAAAGCCAGGCCAGCGGTATCACTCACCACATATTTAAAGAAAATAAGGGCCACAAGTGTAAAACTGCAAAGTGATTTATTAAAACATGTACTAAAATCCAGGGTACTCACATTTGAACATCAAAAAAACGCATTGAAAAGCCGGCAGATACAAGCAAACAAAACCCGTCCTCCTCAGATAGACTGTATGGCGTGGTGACGTCAGCACGTAAGCTCCGCCCTACATGTTTCGTGATAGGTCACGTCTTCTTCTATGGTGAAGTATCGCACCCTACATTGTTGCTGCTTTGTTACGTATTGCTATTTCTAGCGCGGTATATTTTCTTGTATTTTTGAGATCTAGGGGTTAACTGTGTTCCCTAGGCGTGTTCTAACTGTGAGGGGGCTGGGCTACCATGGGCATAAGGGATCTAACTGATCCCAGTGACAGGGATCAGTAGATCTTTTACATGCCCACTGGCAGAGCGGGGAACCGTTGTGTTTACATCGGTGGTTCCCCGTTCTTTCTCTCTGGCAGGTCATCACGGCTCGTCGGCAGACATCGGGTCTGCCCAAGCTGCGGGCACACTACTGCAGAGTGCGGCGGGCACTAGAGCGTGCCGGCGGCTAACTGTGCATGCGCAAATCACTGTATATATACGGCGATTCATGGGACAGCACCACACTGCCGCAGTAAATATACAGTACTCGCTCAGGAACCAGTTAAAGAGACCAGAACCAGTGCCATGATCAGTGGTTAAAGGGACAGTATTCTGAGCACTCCAACAGTTGGGCCCCAACAAGCTGGCCAGCAAAGAGATTATACAACAGACTGCCAGCAGAAGAGATTATATAAAAGACTGTTGAACTGTTAGGGTGGTGTAGTTTACCCTAGTTAGGATTGCCCCAGTGTAGGGTTTGCTCGCTACATGAATTGATTGCTTTACTGTATATTTCTTACTTCTCTTCACTTATTTGCAATATATTCCTTGCTATGGTTTAACTGTTTACTGTACTCTTGCTGCTGACTCATATTTCTTTTGCCATCGGTGTACTGCATATACATCTGCAATAAATATTCCCCACCTGGCCAGGTGTGTCAGAGTGGGCGGTGCTGTTTGCCGAGTCGTGGGCACACGATCAGGGGACCCAATAAGCATCGGCTCCCTTGTGGGTAAGCGCCACAAATATTAGCAGACAATGTATTATAACTGTACAAAATAAAAGCCTTATATGTCTTTAAAAATGATTTAGGTTGACAAATTAGTCTTCACGTTATAGTCAAGTTAATTAACACATATTGATGTTGCTTAATTTGGCCTGGCATCTTGGTATGAAGATCATGAAAAGGTTGAAAAACTGATAAAGTGGCTAGGTAGGTGAAGGTGGGCATTAGCATTGCAGTCTGAATAACCAGCACAGACATATTTAGATAAACCATGCATTCTCCTCCCGTGTTTGGAAGGTTTATCAGCTCCCACTCACAGTTTGTCCTAGTCAGTCTAATGAACACATTATCTCTCATGAATCAGTAGAAGAAATACATTGCATTTCCTTTAAAAATGTGTTCAGTACAGTTTAAGTTAACCTCTTCCCAACTGTGCTATAGCCAAAAGACGGCTACAGCGTGGCCGTCCAGTTCTGGAAATTAGAAAACCAAAACCCTCTGGTGGGACTTTAAACGGCATAGACTCCACTAAAAAGTAGGTACAAAGTATTTTTAAAAATTCACAGTTTATTACAAAAATTACAATTAGTAAAAAACAAAGAAATGGGGGAGCGTGGGGTGGGGTACACAGGACCCAATGTACAAAAACAATGATACATTAAAATGCAACATGTACATATAGCAGAACCACTTATTTACTGCACTGTTGTGTAATTGAAACAGAGTGCACCCAACGCGTTTCAAGATCATGCGCTGTTCCTCTTCATCAGGGGAAAAGTGGTGGTATTACTCATAAATATCGTTCAGACATATATATAGCATAAATGTAGGTTCTCATATAGGACTAGTGTGGGTTAAAAGCAGGAAGGAAGGATGCTGCTGCCACTGATATCGGAAAATCCACTGAGGTGGGTGGCGAGGACTGGGCCCAATGTACCCGGGGAGGGGGGGCACCCCACCCAGGACGTGGTGGGCCCTCAAAAGAAGGCCCACCAAGGAGAGGCTGCCCGTCTGTATGGGTCAGCACGTGCCATCTATAGTAAATATGGATACAGTAAGAACGATTGAAGGGTCAAAAAGGTAGGTGGTGGAACCACGTGGAGTCGGAGCGAGTACCAAAATGTATAACATATCAGGTTGGTATAGTGCACTGGTCAAACAGGACCTAGTGTGTAGATTGTAGGGCTGTCGGAAGGAGCGAGCAGCATATGTAGAGATCCTGTATGTGCATCTGTGACACTCACCTACATTTTCCCCTGTCACTCAGTGAACGGTTGTAACATACAATCTACACACAAGGTCCTGTTTGACCAGTGCACTATACCAACCTGATACATTATACATATTGGCATTCGCTCCGACTCCACCTGGTTCCACCACCTACCTTTTTGACCCTTCAATCGTCCTAACGCCACCCACCTTGGATTTTTCGATATCAGTTGCAGCAGCATCCTTCCTTCCTGCTTTTAACCCACACTAGAGTAATACCACCGCTTTTCCCCTGATGAAGAGGAACAACGCACAATCTTGAAACACATTGCGTTGCACTCTGTTTCAATTAGACAGCAGTGCAGTAAATAAGTGGTTCTGCTACTTGTTGCATTTTAATATATCATTGTTTTTGTAGATTGGGTCCTGTGTACCCCACCCCTCCCCCTTCTTCCTTTTTTCCTAATAGTAATTTTTGTAATAAACTATGATTTTTTTATAATACTTTGTACCTACTTTTTAGTGGAGCCTATGCCCTTTAAAATTCCACCAGAGGGTTTTGGTTTTCTAATTTGCGTATAGGGATGTGGGCATATTCTCCACATATCCCAAGACCAGTTCTGGAAGGGCATCCATGGACATCCTCCCAGAACCACAGCACTGTGATCACTGTTCTTTCAGACACAGCTGATTTGCCCTGACTATCAGTGCAGCCCCAACAGTGCCCATCAGTGCTGCCTATCAGTGCCCCCTCATCAGTGCCGCAGATCAGTGCCCATTGATACCGTCTATCAGTATCCACCAATGCCCATCAATGCCGCATATCAGTGCCTCCTCATCAATGCCTCAGTGCTGCCTAACAGTGCCACCCACTTCATCAGTGCCCATCAGAACTGCCTATCATTTCCCATCAGTGTCTCCTGTCAGTGGCCTCCAGTACTGTCTATCAGTACCCATCAGTGGCACACATCAGTGCAGCCTCATCAGTGCCTCCTCATCAATGCCTCAGTGGCACCTATCAGTACCTCCTATCAGTGCCCATTAGTGCAGCCTCATCAGCGCACATCAGTGAAGGAGAAAAATTACTTATTTGCAAAATTTTATAACAGAAGAAACAGTTTTTTTTTGTTTAGCAAAAACAAAAAAACTCAGTGGAGATTAAATACCACCAAAAGAAAGCTCTACCTGCCTCAAAAAAATGATAACAATTTTCGTTGAATACAGCGTTGAATACAGCGTTGAATACAGCGTTGCATCACCGCGCCATTGTCATTCCAAGCGTGATAGCAATGAGCCTAGGTTCATACTTGAGCGATGTGTGAACCGGTACAGTTCCCGCATCGCATGTCTCCCGCAGGCAGTTCACACTGCCTTCTGCGAACCACTGCGGGTGTCAATACAATATTAATGACATCCCCAGATCAGTTCACAGATCACAGTGCAAACTGTGCATTCGGACAGGATCGGATTGCATGGGTGAGAACACACATACGATCCGATTCCAGTGCGGGGAAAAACAAGTCCCTGCACCTTTTTCTGTGCGAATTGAATGGGAGTTCAGCAATACAAACTGTATGGCTGAACTCGCATCGCACAGACATCGCGTGCGATCGGCACCTGCGATGTCTATGATCGCACTAGTGTGGTCCTGGGCAGAAAGCTGAAAATTGGCCTGGGCAGGAAGGGGGTAAATGTGCCCAGTAGGCAAGTGGTGAAAGGTTGTGGAAGAGTAAAAATGCTGTTGGTATTCTGCTTAAAGAAACGTTTGGTCCTTCATTATAGGTGTTAGATAAAAACACTGACACCTTTATGTTTAATCAAGGCTCTCACTTATGATGCTGAGAATATTGCACTAAGCTTTTAGCACCAAACATCCACACATGTGACAAGGTATGAGCAAAGCTACTATTTTTAAGCTGTGAAAGAATTTCTTCTATGCAGACAGATGGGGTGAATCTGGTTAGGCAGTTCCTGTGAAGCAAGGAGCACCACCAAATGAACTTTCAGTTTAAAACAGCTAAATACAGTGCAGGTGCATCAACACAAACAGTGTACAAAGTCTTATGGCCCATACACACGGTACAATTATCGGCCAACAACGGTCGTACAACAGCCTGTTGTCCGATAATCCGACCGTTAGTACGCATGATCCGACAGGCAATTTCCAATTATCGTCCAACAGAAGTTGTATGAGGCGGTACTGTGTGGTGGTACCAATGGTGGTACCGGTGGCAGGCCTGTGTGACAGATGGGCTGAGTGACAGATCCAGATCCCACTGACTGACAGGTTCTCTTTACTGAGGGGATCCGTTTTGTGCGCAGCAACATACAATACACCGAATCACTCACTGATCCCTGCTCTGCTCTCTCCTCACACGATTGGTGTGACAGGTTGTTGCTTACAATTGTGACCAGCTGTGATTGGACACAGTTGGTCACATGATAAACAGCCAATGAAATTGGCTGTTCACCGATCAGGAAAGCGCTGTGTCTGAGGGACACCTCCGGGGGTGCGCATAAGGGGGCGCCTCCGTTTTCCACAAGCAATGTGATTGGCTGTGATTAACCACTTCAGCCCTGGAAGGATTTCCCAGTTTAGGACCAGAGCACTTTTTGCGATTCGGCACTGCGTCACTTTAACTGACAATTGCGTGGTTGTGCGACGTTGTACCCAAACGAAGTTTGCGTCCTTTTTTCCCACAAGTAGAGCTTTCTTTTGGTGGTATTTGACCACCTCTGAGTCATTTCTGATCGCCGCTATAAACAAAAGAAGAGCATCAATTTTTTGAATATTTCTTACTTTTTGCTAAAATACAAATCCAAAAAAAAAATTTAAAAAAAAACATTTTTTTTCATCAGTTTTGGCCGATTTATATTCTTCCTCAGACTTGTGATAAAAAAAATTGCAATTGGCGTTTATTGATTGGTTTGCGCAACAGTTGCCGCGTTTACGAATGATGAGAATTAATTTATGGGGTTTTTATTTTGTTTTTATATTTTATTAGTAATGGTGGCGATCTGCGATTTTTATCGGTACTGCGATATTGCAGCGGACATGTCGGACCATTTTGACAACTGTTTGGGGCCATTGGCATTTATACAGCGAAAATGAATGAATATAATGTGGTGGAGTGGAACAGAGCTGTTTTACTCTGTTGTATTTTATTGTTTTGTTTTCTGTTATATTCTTTTCTAGTCTATTGTTTTTTTTTCTGTTCTATTCCTTTGTTTTCTATTCTATTTTGTTCTCTTTGGAAATTAGAAAACTATTCAACTTTGAAAAGTATTCGAAAACGATTCAAAAATGATTTGAATTCGAAGTTCAACCAAATTTTTTTTTCGTTATTTCAGATTCGTTTAAATTCGGTACTATTGTAATTTGGAATTTCTGAAAAACGGAAATTTGTCTGAATTTTCATTTGGAAGAAAGCAAACCGCACATGTCTAATGTATCTAGCTGATGTAAACGTGCAAGTGTTATTTAAAGGATAAGTTCACCTTTTTTTTTTTTTCTAAATCCCAACCCCCCCCTATGTACCAGTATAGCATTCATGTACTTTTTTTGCAAAAATATCAAAGCGTTCCATAAAATTTACAGACACCTGCTTTACTATCCTCCATCAATGTTTCCAAATCTATCTATTGCTTTTTACTTACTCCCTGGACAGACTATATGTAATGGCACAGGAAGGAGTTGACCAGCTGACCTCATTAGCACACAGCCTGCATCATCCACCCTCCTACCTACCTACCCATCACCAGCTGCACGTTTTTTAAATGAAAGGCAATCAATCAGTGATCACCCTTCTCACTTAATACACAATATAAATTATACAATACAGATTGTACTGTCAGAGCCGCCGACTCCCATGGCTAATGGGGGCGGGGGGGGGGGGCTCTGTACTGGCTGCATACTGTGGACACGCCACTGGGGGGCACCTGTGATGTAAGGAGGAACTCCGCAGGGGGCACCTGTGATGTAAGGAGGAACTCCGCTGGGGGCACCTGTGATGTAAGGAGGAACTCTGCTGGGGGCACCTGTGATGTAAGGAGGAACTCCACTGGGGGCACCTGTGATAGAAGGAGGGACTTCGGTGGGGACACCTGAGATGTAAGGAGGCACTCCCCTGGGGGCAAGTGGGGTGTAAGGAGGAACTCCGCTGGGGACACCTGTGATGGAAGGAGGGACTCCGCTGGGGACACCTGTGATGGAAGGAGGTACTTCGCTGGGGACACCTGTGATGGAAGGAGAGACTCCGCTGGGGACACCTGTGATGGAAGGAGGGCTCTGCTGGGGACACCTGTGATGGAAGGAGGGCTCTGCTGGGGACACCTGTGATAGAAGGAGGGACTTAAATGGGGACAATATTGAGTTGGCCCACCCTCTGCAGCTATAACATTCTTCCAGACGCGCATTTGTAAGGTCAGGCACTGATGTGGACGAGAAGGCCTGTCTCACAGTCTCCGCTCTAATTCACCCCAAAGGTGTTTTATTAGACAGGCCAGTCAAGTTCCTCCACTCCATGTCTTTATGGACCTTGCTTTGTGCACTGGTGAGCAGTCATGTTGGAACAGGAAGGGGCCATCCCCAAACGTCCCACAAAGTTGGGAGCATGAACGTGTTTCGTTCCAGGTATTTCTGTACCTCACCTCCTTGAACT
>BLSH010277349.1:3039418-3061404 GCA_018402905.1 Glandirana rugosa
CTTGAGGCGACCCCCGTGGACACTACTTTCCTCCTTGAAACGACCCCCGGGGACACTACCTTCCTCCTTGAGGCGACCCCTGTGGACCACCGTAGACCATCGTCTGCTGTCAGTCCCTCCTTCCATCACAGGTGCCCCCAGCGGAGTTCCTCCTTCCATCACAGGTGCCCCCAGCAGAGTTCCTCATTACATCACAGGTGCCCCCAGTGGAGTCCCTCCTTACATTACAGGTGCCCCCAGCGGAGTCCCTCCTGCCATCACAGGTACCCCCAGCGGAGTTCCTCCTTACATCACAGGTACCCCCCAGCAGAGTTCCTCCTTACATCACAGGTGCCCCCAGTGGAGTCCCTCCTTCCATCACAGGTGCCCCCAGCGGAGTTCCTCCTTCCATCACAGGTGCCCCCAGCAGAGTTCCTCATTACATCACAGGTGCCCCCAGTGGAGTCCCTCCTTACATTACAGGTGCCCCCAGCGGAGTCCCTCCTGCCATCACAGGTACCCCCAGCGGAGTTCCTCCTTACATCACAGGTACCCCCCAGCAGAGTTCCTCCTTACATCACAGGTGCCCCCAGCATAGTCCCTCCTTCCATCACAGGTGCCCCCAGCGGAGTTCCTCCTTCCATCACAGGTGCCCCCAGCAGAGTTCCTCCTTCCATCACAGGTGCCCCCAGTGGAGTTCCACACAGTATGCAGAGCCAGTACCGAGCCCTCCCCGCACCCCCCCGCCACAGGAGTCGGCAGCTCTGACAGCCCCACCTCCCCCCTGGCATTCAGGGCTGTGGAGAGAGAGGATCCTTCACTCTCCTCCACAGTGCGGCTGCAGCAGTGGAAGAGCAGTGATGTGGGGCGGGCAGAGAGAGATGATGTCATCTCTGCTTGTCTGCCCCTCTCGGCTCCCTTCTCTTGTGGGCCGCTCGTGGCTCTGTAGAGCCGCCCCCTCACGGCTCTATCAAGCCACTCACCTGCGACTTAGTCAGGTCGCCCACCGGGCGGGCGACTTGACACCGCCATTAGGGGCCCCTCGGGAGGCTCGAGGCTGAGGGTGTGGCAATCGGGGCTGAAGCCCTGATAGCCATCCCTTGGCGACACCCCTGCCCACCCCACTCCCGACACTGTCCTCTGAAGATTCTCTGCTCTGCAACCCAGTACAGGTCCTCTTCTGGATTGAATGATGCCAGGTCAGCAGATGGGCTTTATAGCCAAATTTTAGCCAGCTTCAATTTGATTCAAATTGTTATTTCTATTTGTGATTCCTTTTTGGAGGATTTCTCACATTTTCTATCCATGTGACACCTATACAAAAAATGTTTGGCAATTACTCAATAGATCCACACTCAACACTTCTCCCTGGTTGTCCTCGAAATGGCGCCCAGTGCCATTCAAACCACTTCCTGTAAAGCCAGGGCATCAAGGACTAGTCCCCTGGGGGGTGTTGTTAAGCCACCCTGGACTCACAAGATATTGCTGCAGAAATGGTCTTGATGTCAGTAGGTGAGCGCCATTCTCTGCAGCATTCAGTACTGCCCATCTCCACCACAGGAAGAAGAGGAGGACCTGGGGAAATCAAGAGCTGACCAGCCAGAAACTGAAAAAAAGCATACTGTACATAGCTTTAAATTGTAACTCTACTGTTGTTGATGAAAAAGCAATCCCCTCTGAGATATCTAGTGTATGAACATTGAAAAGATTTTAACAAACTTTGGTGCAGATGTCCACGTTTTCTATTTTAAACATTTAATTTTGTAAATTCCTCTTACAGTTCAACCTAGACCCTTTTCCAGGCATGACCAAAAAAAGGGAGGGCAGCAAGCACGCACCACCCCTTCCTATACCATACCAGGCCACATGCCTTTAAACATTGGGGGGGGAGTACCTTGCAAGGGGGTAACATGAAGCCCCCTCACAAGGTCCAAATGTTGAAGCACAATAGCCTTTTCCCCACAAACAGTCCCCTCTCATAAAAAAAGAGTACATGATATATTAGTACTCCTTTTTTTTTCATTCAAAAATAGTTAAATGCAAATAAAAACACACACACACACACACCTTAGAAACAGTAATTTAACCACTTGTCTACTGGGCACTTTCACCCTCTTCCTGCCCAGGCCAATTTTCAGCTTTCAGGGCTGTCACACTTTGAATGACAATTGCTCAGAAATGTGCCCAAACCAAATTTTATATAATTTTTTTGAGACAGATAGAGCTTTCTCTTGGTGATATTTAATTGCCACTGTTTTTTTATTTTTTGCTAAACAAATGAAAAAATAATGTTTTTCTTAGTTTCTGTTATAAAACTTTGTAAATACATTTTCTCCTTCACTGATGTGCGCTGATGAGGTGGCACTGATGAGGTGACACTGATGAGGCGGCACTTAGGGGCACTGATGAGGAGGCACTGATGAGGTGACACTGATGAGGCGGCACTAAAGGGCACTGATGAGGAGGCAATGATGGACATTGATAATCAGCACTGATGGGCACTGATAAGCGCCACTGATGGCACTAATAGGCGGCACTGATAGGCATTGGCAGGTAACACTGATGGGCACTGAGAGGCAGCACTGGTTGGCACTGATTGGCAGCACTGGTGGGCACTGTTGGGGCTGCACTGATCATCAGAACACTGATGGTCAATGCCCTGGTTATCAATGTAGATGTCCCCTGTGTGGATTTGCCATTTATCAGCTCTCTGTTCTGTCAGAGTGAGGAGAGGATTGCTGATAACCGAAAAGTCCTGTTTACACTGTGATCAGCTGTGATTGGACACAGCTGGGCACATGGTAAAGAGCTGCTGTGATTGGCTCTTTACCCCGATCTGTGGTGTGTGTGTGTGAATGGACCCAGCCAAACAGCAGGTTTCAGCTGAAATCATTGCCTGAAATCTGCTGATAAACTGTGATTGGACAGAGCACGGGTTATTGCATTGTATTTTCAGACGAAAACTGTACTGATTAAATGAAAATCTTATGATCTGGTATTGTATGAGAAACATTTTCGTGTTTGTCCCTCGGAAAATTGCGGACGAAAGCTGTGTACTAGCGATCAGATTATTGCATGATTGCTTTGAAAGCAGTATTTTTTGTACGATATTTTGATATGGGGCTTAATGCACTCACATTGATCCAATCACCATGAAAGGCGTCAAGGCAAATGTTGATTGTTTAGGAACAGGATGAGAGGTGTGAAGATTTGTGGAAACACCCAATTCTAATTCAAAATAATATAGCACCCTTCTAGATAGGTGCTAGGATTAGGTAAATTTAATTATGGCTCACTGGATCCAGTGGAGCTGCAATTTGTTGTTAAGTAAATTTAGTTTTGACTCACTGTAACCAGTATAACATAGTTACATAGTTAGTCAGGTTGAAAAAAAGACACAAGTCCATCTAGTTCAACCTATAAAAGGGAAAAATAAAAAAATACATAAAAATATCATACAATCCCATATACACAATCCTATACCCACAGTTGATCCAGAGGAAGGCAAAAAACCTCAGCAAAGCATGGATCCAATTTGCTCCATCAAGAGAAAAAATTCCATCCTTATACCCCAAGAGGCAATCCCTGGATCGACTTTACCTATAAATGCTAGTATCCAGTTATATTATATACATTTAGGAAAGAATCCAGGCCTTTTTTAAAGCAATCTACTGAACTGGCCAGAACTACCTCTTGACTGAGCCTCTTCCACATTTTCACAACTCTTTTTCACTCTATTTTCACTGTGAAGAAACCTTTCCATATTTGGAGATTAAATCTCTCTTCCTTCAAACGTAAAGAGTGCCCCTTGTCCTCTGTGACGACCTTAAAGTGATTAACTCATCACCAAGTTCACTATATGGACCACTCATGTATTTATATATGTTGATCATATCCCCCCTAAATCGACTCTTCTCAAGAGAAAATAAGTCCAGTTCCCCCAATCTTTCCTCAGCTGAGCCCCTCCATGTCTCTTATCAGTTTGGTTGCTCTTCTCTACATTTTCTCCTGTTCCCCGATATCCTTTTTGTGAACTGGTGCCCAAAAATGAACTGCATATTCCAGATGAGGTATTTCTAATGATTTGTACAAATCCGAAGTGTGGCTGTGTGGATTATTCTAGTCTGTTCAGTGTTTCACCCGCTGAAGGTTTGTGTTAGGTACCTGGTAGTGAGCCTGACGGTCGGGGGTGGCCTCTCCTACGACTCCGGTTCGTGGGACCGCTGGAGTTGGGAACAGCGGCCACAGGAGCACGGTGGGGTAAGAGTGCCTGTAGAAGTCCAGGAGTATCCGTCAGCAGCGGACAGGAGATGTGCTGGAAGGGTGCTGGTGTTTAGAGCAGGATACTTGTTGGGACCGGATGGTCGCAGGCACAGTAGCAGAGTCAGGGACGAGCAGGGTCGGCAACGGGCAGGCAGCAGAGGTACAGAAGGATGAGGCGGTCGGATGGTCGTAGGCAAGCCAGGGGTCGGTGCAGGCAGAGTTCAGGCAAGGTCAGGCAGGCCGGGTCACAGGAATCAGATAACGGGTAGCAGAACACTCAGGAAAACAGGGCACACACTGAAGATCAGGCAGCATCTGCTTACAGGAAGCAGGAAGTTTAAATAGAGCTGTTCCTCTAAGAATTAGAGGAAACAACAACCAAATGCTATTAACCCTCCGCACATCTTCTAACAGTTTGATTGCTCTCTCTGCTCTCTGGAGAACTGTGGGTTGTTCTGGAACATAGGTGTGGAGCAAGGCAAATGGGCAGCATGAATATTTATACAGCCCTGAACAATTCCTGGAAGGGTGGCCCAGATGGCTGCTGGGGGTCTGTATAAATACTCTGAGACACAGTGCTTCAAGGTCTTTTTCCTTAGAAGGAGATCACAGACTAAGGGGGGCTACTTGCCCCCTTAGACCACACTTCCATGTGCCTGTGGGGTGCTGAGGTCTCAGGCGGGTGACCTGAGGGCCTGCTTTGCTCGAAGCTACAAAAAGCTGACTAGGGGGCTGTCATCTGCGGATCTAGTCCATAGATGTTGGAAGGATTTTCCAAGGACATTTGTGAGTTCGGACTGGTGAGAGAGAGATCCTAAAGACTTTGGGCTGAGGCCGTTCCCTCGTGGGTCAGAGTCAGCTGTGTCTGTTTAAGGGGTTCCTGAAGAGCTTAGTCTATTTCATTCCCTGTGAAAGGATTTTGCTTGGACTGTTAACCAGAGGAAGATTACAATCCTCAAGTTCGCTACGGGCTCATAGTTCTACAGAAGATAATTGTCCTCCCATTTGTATATAGTTTTTGGAGCATCCCACTCAACTCAATTCTCTTACCCTATCCAAGTTACCCAAACATAAAAACACACAAAAAAACCCTGGACTCTTTATTAAGCAGAAGAGCGATTGTGACTGTGTGCCTGGCTGCAGTGCAAATGTTGGGAAAAGTAACCTTGGGCATCTTTCTAGTGGTTCCTACGGGGCTAGTGATACAATAAAAAAACACAGTAAGAACTCTAATAATGCAATATGTTTAGCAAAATGCTCCCTAGATTCAGTTTATACTTTCCTTCCTTGTATTCCGCTGCCACTCCGTTCACCCTCCGGAGAAACGAGAGATATTAGCGCTATATACCTTAATATTTTCTTCACCTCCACTGCAGAGATCTTAACTGTGTGGCCCTGCTTGATACCTCATAGCCTTGCACATAAAAACTTCTAGCTGTAGCTTTGCTTACTGCACATGAGTAGCTTGCTCTATTCATTTCTATGATGGAGGAGTATGGACAGGATTGAAGGAAGGATTCCTTCAAAAAATTGTAGGACTTTGCGGGCACATCACAGGCCAAAATTGTTAAAAATATAGATTAATTAATAAATAGACAAATCTAATACATGAATGACATATACCAACATTTACACATAAACACCCTATACCGAGCAAGATGAAACACCACCCGTATAACCAAAGACTGGAGATAGATTTTTACACATACAGTAGGTATAACAGTCTAAAGAGGTAACCTCTATGTAGCAAGTATAGAGAACTCTGTAAGTTGCCTCCACGTTGGTCTGCTACCTCCAGTCTTTGGTTATACAGGTGGTGTTTCATCTTGTTTCAGGCTCTATTCATTTCTATGATGGAGGAGTATGGAAAGGATTGAAGGAAGGATTCCCTCAAAACATTGTAGGACTTTGAGGGCACATCACAGGCCAAAATTGCTAAAAATATAGCTTTATTGATAAATTAACAAATTTAATACATGCATGACATATACCAACATTTACACATAAACACCCTATACTGAGCAAGATGAAACACCACCCATATAACCAAAGACTGGAGGTAGAGTTCTACACATACAGTAGGTATAACAGTCTAAAGAGGTAACCTCTATGTAGCAAGTATAGAGAACTCTGTAAGTTGCCTCCACGTTGGTCTGCTACCTTCAGTCTTTGGTTATACGGGTGGTGTTTCATCTTGTTTCAGGCTCTATTCATTTCTATGATGGAGGAGTATGGAAAGAATTGAAGGAAGGTTTCCCTCAAAAAATTGTAGGACTTTGAGGGCACATCACAGGCCAAAATTGCTAAAAATATAGCTTTATTGATAAATTAACAAATCTGATACATGCATGACATATACCAACATTTACACATAAACACCCTATACTGAGCAAGATGAAACGCCACCCGTATAACCAAAGACTGGAGGTAGAGTTCTACACATACAGTAGGTATAACAGTCTAAAGAGGTAACCTCTATGTAGTAAGTATAGAGAACTCTGTAAGTCGCCTCCACATTGGCCTGCTACCTCCAGTCTTTGGTTAAACGGGTGGTGTTTCATCTTGCTCAGTATAGGGTGTTTATGTGTAAATGCTAGTATATGTCATGCATGTATTAGATTTGTCTATTTATTAATAAAGCTATATTTTAACAATTTTGGCCTGTGATGTGTCCTACAATTTTTTGAGGGGATCCTTCCTTCAATCCTTTCCATACAATTTTGGATGGGGACACGGTGGGGGTCCTCCCTCCTTGATGGAGGAGTATGGTTCCAGCCCAAGGAATACATGAGGAAAACATTGAGCATGCCATGAGCCGTAGAAATTAATTGGACAACAGGCGTGGCCATACAGTGAACATCATTGGAATGTAGCCAAAGGTAGATATTGAGGCACGTGGCCTACACTAAGGGGGTGGAAGGAAGCTTTAAAAGGTAATGTGTATTTGAACTGTCTTTAACTATCTGTATAGGGTTCAAGTTTAATTAGCATCATTAATAAGCACCATACTGATTAGGTTACCCGGAGTTCAGTAAAGTGCAATACCACGTAGAGGTTTACAGACTTGTGAAGGTGACTTTTTTACAATAGTATATTAAACACAAACGTCTGGCTGCTTGTTGCTTTAATCACCCAATCAAACGTGCTATAAAAATGCTGAACGGCACTCTATTGTTTTCACTGTGTGGTTTTTAGATCACATATTAAATTTGCAATCAGATGATGTTTTAATGAATTTGGAATTGTGGCGTAGGAAGGATGAACCTTGGTACAGTAGTAGCACTTGTTCAGGTAATCTCCCAAGGTCATCAGATGAGAGTGATGACTCCGAGGCAAAGGGGAGGCGATAGCTAAACAAGCTTTGCAGTCAGCCATGCGAGAAATTACACATCCAGACAGGGTTTAATATCTAAGCCAGTAAGTGCTTTCCAAAGGTCATCTCTTTTGGACTACCACAAACAAGCTATTCTCAGAGTGTCTGCTTCTCGGTGACAGATTATTATCAGTTTAATTACTGGGAATTTTTGTATTGTGCTCAAACAACACAAAAAAATAACATCTGATATTTGATTTCCCAGTGAAAAAATCCCACAGCGTGCCAGACCATTGTTTATAATGTGGGGATGTATTTCAGCGAGAGGGACAAGCCTATTAAAGTCTAAAACAAGGTGACAGACAAACCACTTACTTGGCTTTTTAGATGGACTTTATTGCTAGTAATGGTGCTTCCCCCTCCGCTCCCCCAGCATTTGTCTTATTTTTATTGCTACTAGAAATAATATTGGTCCCTAGTTTAACTTAAGGGAAAAGCAAACAAAAGTACTGTCACACTAGCTGAACTTTGTCATTTGACCTCCAAGAATAACTCCATGGGTAGGCTACCAACAGCACCTGTGATAAAATAAGAAAGTCCATCTAAACCCAAGAATAAACATTTATTGCAGCTTAAAGCGAACTTCCACCCAGAATTTTTTTTTTCATCATTCAAGTCCTTTGCCTATATAGACTTACCTTTGGAAGGAAAACAAAAATTATACTGATCCTAAGTCGCTTGTTGCTAGGTGGTCTCTGTAATCTGCCCCTATTAGGTCCTAGGCTCTTCTCCTCACTTCCTGCTTCGCTTGGCCTCCTGGGAGATGTGACTCATTATTTCCCAGCAGTCGGTGGGCTTCCCTGTACTGTAAAATCGTGTTATTTCCAGACAGGAAATGACACGATTTAAGGCGGAGATTGAGGAGTGCATGATGGTTACCCACCATGCACTTCTTTCAGGAAGAGATGCCAGGAGACCCAGGATGGGCTTCAGATGCCCTCACCTAAAATGGAAAAGTCCAGCAGTGGGAGAAACGAAATTGTGAGTAAAAAATACATGTAATTACTAGGCGGTTTAAGGTAAGGAAACAAAAGGTTACATCTATTTAGTATTAAAAGAGTGGATGCCAAAAAAATAAAAACATTTTTCTGGGTGGAACTCCGCTTTAATATCCCTTAGATGTGGTGTTGGCTACTGGCTGCATTAGTTTTCTTTTTTTAAAAACAGAAAATATCTGTTGCCATTGACATGCACAGCCTACAGCATTAGGGTGTGCACCCCAGAGCACACACCTGCGTGTATATCAGCAGAGCAGTGGATGGTGTCAGTAGAGCAGGAATTGGTGTTAGTCGTTTTTAATGTTATTATTTTTTACAATTTTATTTTTTTAAATGTTTTTTACAATATTATTTTTTATTATTTTTTTTACAATCTTTTTAGATGCCACGTTAGGGGGCTTTGGTGAAATATCCAGGATCTAAACAGACCCCTGATGTTTCACTTTTGAGACAGAGAAAGGGATTGAGGACAGAGCTTCCCCAGTCCCATTCTCTGCAGTCTCAGCGCTGGGCAGTGAATTAATAGGAAGTGCTCTGTGCTAAGCAGCTTCCTGTTCATTCACAAACTGAAACATAGTTTACTATGCTTCAGTTAAGAATGAACACAGGAGCGACTGGTACAGATCACTCTCTGTGTTCATTCAGAAAAGGAAGGGGCCAGTAAATTAAATATTTACCGGCCCCTTCCCCTGTTCTCCATCCTTAAACATCCCCCACAGCAGCCATTGGGAGAGAAGAGGAGGGAAGCTGGCAGCACTGCAGGGGGAAGATGGGTCACCAGGAAGCAGGGGAAATCATCACTGCACAGGGTGATTAGGGTGTGTCCATTAAATATTTGCCAGCCTCTACCCCTGCTCTCTATCCAGAAACATCCCCTGCAGTAGCTGGCAGGAGAGGGGGGAAGCTGCCAGAACTGCAGGTGGGAGACGGGGCGCCAGGAAGCAGGGGAAATCTGCACTGCACAGGGTGATTAGGGTGTGCCCATGAAATATTTACCAGCCTCTACCCCTACTCTCTATCCAGAAATATCCCCCGCAGTAGGTGGCAGGAGAGGAGGGAAGCTGCCAGCACTGCAGGGGGGAGTTGGGGCGCCAGAAAGCAGGGGAAATCGGCACTTCACAGAGTGATTACGGTGTGCCCAGGCACACCCTGTGCACACGCCTATCTTGCAAAAAATGTAGTAATCTTGTCACTTCCTGTAAATTGAGCTGAATTTTTTTGTCCATGCTATCTTCTGTAAACTACAAATTAACCCTTCTCCCCCACATTGGAGATATAGAGAGAAAAACTTGCTTGTAATCAAAATCAGGAGAGCAGCCTATAGCTACAGTAAAATCAGCGAGGACTGAAATCCAGGAATCATTTTATTCAAAGTGAACAGAAATGAAAATAGCCCCCCAAAAAAGAAAACAAATGCAGCCACCACATCTAAAGACTGGTAAGCTGCGATATATTAGTGAGAAAAGGAAGTAATGTTCCACACAAGCGGATGTAGATTTACTGTTGGAGCTGCAGCCTCCACCTAAACTCCCTGAAGGTGAAGTTTCAGTAATATGGTAAACGTGCCGGAAATGTAACACTCCCATTGGTTGTGCTCTAAACCAAACTGTCAAACCATCCAATGGTTGGTGTCATAGCTGATCACATGTGCAGCATCACGGCAGTTGTAGATTAAACAGAGGCCAAGATGGCAGCTTCCTTGGCTGAAAATGATAGGAGGGTTTACTAACACTTTAAAGGCTATGTGCTAATTTCTACAATTGTAAACCAATACATATCAAATCAAACGTGCTTCTATAAAGTGCTGAATGTGGCAGTGCCACTAAAAATAAATTCAATATTTGAATAAATCAAAACAATTCAATTAAATGGTGTGTGCGTTAACAGTCCAAAAAAATTTGCATGCCCATAAAGTGACTGGTGCTTCAAAAATTGCCACTGTATGAACTCAAAAATGAAAGAATCTTAATCAGTTTCAAGCGTGCCAAATCAAATAAATGAAATCATTCACAAATCAAATCAAATCAATCAATTACTTATAAGTGCCTTAACAGTCCAAATATATTAAACATTTGTTTTTTTTAACCACTTCACCCCCAGCGCCGTAAATAGGCGGTGGCTACTTTGAGTGGATGGTACCGGGATATAGCCTGCAGCTACAGGCTGTATCCCGGTACCGTTTTTCAGAGCGGACAGTCGGCTGTCCGGGGATAATGACCTATCCAGCTCGGGAGCCGCTCGATCGTTATCCCCGGGGGAGGGAGGGGGACATCCCCCCCTCCCGCCGCCTTCCGCTGCTCTTCTCCGGCCTTCCGTCCCACCGGGAGACCAGAGCTACGATCCGGCGCATCTGCCGGCTCAGAGGAGACCTTATAGAAGCCGGAATCGGCTCCGATCGGGTCTCCTTCGGCAAATTCCAGAAAACGATGTCAGAACGTCGCTTCCGGTTTACTCGGCGGCTAACGGCGCCAGTTTTAAAAAAATGACACTATTCAGAATTGCCATTTTTGGTGATCTGAATACTGTGAAGTACAAAGGAGGGATGGGGGGTCTTTTAGAACCCCCCCCCCCCCCCCGCAGCCCTTCATAAAGAGTACCTGTCACCATATATTACTATCACAAGGGATGTTTACATTCCTTGTGATAGCAATAAAAATGATCAGATTTTTTTTTCTAAAGGAACAGTGTTAAAAATAAATAAAATTAAAAAAAAGAAAAAATGTAAAGCGCCACTGTCCCCGCGAGCAGCAAAGAAAACGCATACGTAAGTCGCGCCCGCACATGAAAACGGTGTTCAAACCACACATGTAAGGTATCGCCGCGATCGCCAGAGTGTGAGCAATAATTCTAGCAAAAGACCTCCTCTGCACCTCTAACCTGGTTACCGTTAAAAATTTTTAAAGCGTCGCCTATGGAGATTTTTAAGTACCGGACTTTGTCGCCATCCCGCGAGTGCGCGCAATTTAAAACCATAACATGCATTTACCCGGCGTAACATCCTCTTTCACAATATACAAAAAAATTGGGCTAACTTTACTGTTTTCTTATTTTTTAACTTAAAGCGGAGTTCCACCCTAAAGTGGAACTTCCGCTGGTTGGATTCCTCCCCCCCTCAGGTGTCACATTTGGCACCTTTCGGGGGGGAGGGGGAAGAGGACACCTGTCTTTAGACAGGTGTCCTTTTCCACACTTCCGGGAGTTCTGGCCGGCGGACGCGGCCGCTGACGTCAGAAGCCGGCTCCCTCCTCCCTGCTCGCTCTGCTACTGGCCGCCTGGCCAGTAGCAGAGCGTGGCAGAGCTCGCGCATGCGCGGTAAGGTGCCCGGCGTGAAGCTGTACTGCTTACACGTCCGGGTTCCCTTACCCGCGATGGAAGCGGCTGCACCCGTCCCCCGATCCGAAGATCGGCGGCGGGTGCCGACATCGCTGGAGTCCAGGACAGGTAAGTGTCCTAATATTAAAAGTCAGCAGCTACTGTATGTGTAGCTGCTGACTTTTAATTTTTTTTTTTTAGCCCGGACCTCCGCTTTAAAAAAGTGACATTTTTCCAAAAAAAAATTGCGCTTGAAAGACCGCTGAGCAAATACCGTGTGACAAAAAGTATTGCAACAATCGCCATTTTATTCTCTAGGGTGTTTAAAAAAATATATATATAATGTTTGGGGGTTCTAAGTAATTTTCTAGCAAAAAAACCTGTTTTTAACTTGTAACCAACAAATGTAAAAAAAGGGCCCCGGTTGGTAAGTGGTTAAAACCCAACTGAAGTCCTGTTTTTTATACTTGTTATGCCATTAGCCTGTTTTCCATTGGTGTGCTATTAGAACAGAAAGAAGTTGCCCTGTGTCGGATTGCTGTCCTCAGCACCATGTTACACTTATCAACACTCAGGGAGCCCGGCTTCTCCAGTGTGCTGTTAGCACAGGGCAACTCTTACAGCTCAAAAAACACACAAATAACACATACATTATAATAATAAAATGTTCCATTCCTTTTGCTTGTTTTGCAGCCTGACGGCATAACAATTAATAGGCTCCATTTACACTTGTGAATGGGGCCATTAGCAAGTAAATGTGGGAGACCCAACAGGGGTTCCCTGCAATTAGCTGTGGATGGGAAGGCCCATTGAAAGCAATGTGAGGCTGTCAGCACCCGCAAATGAACGTTGATTATTGTAGCACTATGTTGTGGGCAGCAATCTGGCTCTTCGGTGTGCTACCAGGGCAGGGCAGCTTCTTTCCATTCTAATAGGACACTGTTAAAAAAAAACAGCTAGGTATCCCACATCTAATCCTTAATGGCCCTATTCACAAGTGTGCATGAAGCCTAAAAAACAAGTCTGGACAACTGATCCTAGTGAAGGCCATTGTAAACTCTGCATTTCATATAACTGGCACCTACAAATAACATGGTTCTAATTATATAATGTATGTCCTTGTTCCACAGGTCCTTCACTCGGATGCCTCATACTGCAAGACCCTACTAGATGACAACAGCTCCTCCGCACTCATAATCCTGGGTTTCGTCATGATGTCCCCACTCATTGTCCTGGCTATGGCGGTGTACTGCGGTCTGGCACGTCGCTTACGTCTCTTCATGCTCTTCCAGCCTTACACAAGAGCTCTCTACAAGGGGGTGCGATGGAGGTGGTATGACGAGGGAGGAATATGTAGCTGTGTCAGGGAATGGAATAATCATGTGAAGGCCTGGGTATAGAAAAATCTAGGACTGTTCTGAGGAGCTTTTATTTGACGTCCATGTGGAAGTGCCATCACAAGCTGCATCCTCAATTAAACAGCATCAAACGAACTTGAGTCTACTGGCATCCTAGTTAATATATCTGAAAGACATTTTGCTTTCCCTGGCTGGTGACATACGTGTGACATAATATCTTGTAATGACTTGTTGTAAAATATATGAACTGCTAGAACAGAGTTGGGTAACCGCTTAGATATTAGGGAGTAAAGAGTGCCACCATATTTCTTTAAAAAGGAAACCCAAACTGAGTTGCCAGTGCCAACTCTTTTTAAAAATGCTGGTTCCTTGGCTGCCCAGGGACTTCAGTGCTTTCTGAATAAATTACCTAAAACAGGCATTCAAATAAGGGATCTGACTTCATTGTGCCGCAACATTAAATGCTTCCTGTGCTAATTATTTATGACAGTCTCTTAAACTTTGTTAGACTTGGGACTCAATACCCTAAATCAATGTTAGTGGTGGCTAAGTACTGGCCCCCAGCAGGAGCAAAAATGTTAAAAACTAAAGTTACGCTAGACACTGGCACTCGTGAAGTTTTCATGGTCTGATTAGACTGTTTGAAGACTTTGTGAGTCCAAAGCTCAACTCCAGCAAACTTGAACATTCCCTCTTGCAGTGTGGCTGAACCTGCCCTGCAGGAGCTAACGCAGGAGCTAACTGCTCGTTTAGTCTGGGGGCAGAAAAAAGCAGTTTTACCTGACCCTGCTCTGCCAGCAGAAGGTGGTGGACTGTCCCTTGGCATCCTTATATCCAATGCAGGGCTTGATGGTGTTAGGACCTTAGATAGCTGCAACTTGGGGGAGAAGATGCTGTGGGGACCAGTCTAGCAGAGTGGAGTAGCGGAGAATCGGGTATTGAAATCTACTTAAACAAGTCCCCTAAACCAAGTACCTTTTCTTTAGAGTATCAATATGGGATGTGGTGCTTGATAGACTGACCCTCTATACATTAAATAAGTCCCCTAGACATAAACAAGCAAATAACCCTTGTAGTTGGGTGCATACCCACTGCACTGGGAGAATTTTCAATGTCCTGGAGTTCAGCTTTAAAGGGAATACTGGGGATTGTTTTTAGCTTTTCTTATCAATAAATTCAGAAGCAATTTCAACTTCAATATGGAATAACCTGCAATTGTTTTGGGACCACTTTTGTCAGGTGCGCATAAGCCTCAAGTCTCTAAATTGTAGCCCGTGTGTTATTTGCCATAACAATTGTTATTTTCAGCTATGGGACTGTTATTTTTAGACCATTATAGCAAATAATGATTTTTATACCTTAGTGAATTGAGTCTATAGACTCCTAATATGCAGTCATACGCATGAAACCACCGCTACATGGGAACCACTAGATGCAGATAAACCTAAGACATTCGTCTCAATTCACCAACCTTAAATGAGCGTTATTTTCTATAATGATCATTATTTCCAGCAAAATAGGACAATAAGTGCTGACAATAACGGTCCCATGGCTGAAAGCAACAATTGCTACGGCAAATAACATGTTATAGCCTAGCAAACTAAGCTCTACTCTCTGATTTATTTGCACCCCCTTATTGCTACAACAGTAGGTTTAAACAAAATAATAATAAATAAATAAATATATATATATGTTAAACATAACTTTCAAATTCCTGAATGAAATTAGAGTGTGCTTAAACAAGGCCAATTATGTGATAACAATAATGTTATGTCACACATTCATTCATTCGAATGAGAGATAAGCAGCCAGATAGTCATAACGTTAACATTTAAGCCTCATACACACTACTATTTTTTTTTTCTTGTTCATCCCGATGGTTGAAGGAAAAAAACTGACAGCTCAGGTCGGAGCCACTGTACTAACAATCTGATGTTAGTACAGTGATCTCCCCTGCTGAGCTATTGTGTTCTGCCAGGGGGACGCCCCCCGCCAGAATACTCTGGTCACCGCTCTCAGCGCTGATAGGAAGCCGGTTGGCAGACCTCTCCCAGTCATGAGCCTTTGACAGGAGCCGATCCAACTGCCGGCTTCTTTCGGACCAGCTGCTGTACACACGGGCCGAATGTTACCGGTTTCTATTGAACCGGCCGATGCCGGCAAACATTTTGACTGTGTGTACTAGGTTTTAGAGAAGGTTGGCAGCAGGACTTTATTCTTCTTAGAAAATGTATTAGTTCCTAGATGAAACATTCTATAGGAGAAATCAAGAATAAAGGAAAAGTTGGGGTTACTGTAACATGACAGTCTTTGTTTAGCATCAATGAAAAGCATTCTCTAAGCCGCTGCCAAATTTCCAGAAACGTTGGGCTCCATAGACAGGGTATCGCAGGGGTCAACAACCTAAAGAACAAATGGCACGGTGGGCATGCAAAGCTATTTTCAGTGGCATCCTGAAAAGTGCTAGTCAAATGTCTACAAAATTATTTGATATTTCTCCATAAAACATAACTGTAATAAACTCCATTAGACATTAGCTAGTCTGCAGAATATTGAGGTTGCTGGTCAAATTCTTATGTTCAAAAAAGGCAACCTTTGTATCTCTGCATTTGGAACCACATATATGTGCAAACAGATTTTTTTCACAAAAAGGAGGACAGAGTTAAGTCTATCCCAAAGCTAACTTACAACAGATAATTCAGAAGCATGCGTGAAACTGATATGGCATTTTAATAATAATGAATGAGTTAAAGTTGCCATTATCATTACAACTATGAGTGCAAAAACTGAAAATAAACTGGGTGACTTTGGCATTATTGTTCACTGGCATGCCAGTTGTCTAACGTTGGTAAGTTGAAGCTTAATGTTGAAAAGGTTGCCGACCAGTAGGCTATTAATTTGGATCATGCCTTGGATATGCATACAATTTCCACCAATAGGGTTTCCCAAATCATTCCTGCTCTCCCCCAATTCTCCAGTCAGCCACCAAGAGCAACAAAAATAGCCAATACATTTTGGGTATAGGTAATGTAGAGCATGATGCTTTGCTCTGTATGGGAAAATACAAGTTCACTTCAATCTCAACCTGGGCAAATGACAATGCCCCATATACAGCCTTGGTCTAGGATCTAGGATGCAGAAATGAATCTGACAATATGTACTGTAATTGTAGAGATAGAGTTTCAAAAGCAATTCCTCCACAATTCAATCTTGTAAGACCAAAGGATGCACTTAAGTGTTATATTAGTATGTATTAATTTCTAGGAAGGCAGATCCATCATCTTTCGCATGCTGTTACTTGGCTATTAGTTTCCCAGCCAAGATTCCTTTCTTCAGCAATAACCATTGTAAGCCTAACAATAAAAAAGGAAATGCATTGGTGATCCCAGGTCAGCCAGCTATTTACAGCTAAGAAATGTCCTCATAATAGAGCAAGAGCTACAAATGTGCTACTTCAATACTCTGAACCTAGAAATAGCAGGGCAGTGCTACAGCGGAGTAGTGATTCCTTGTTTCCATTCACCTCGCATATCATCAAGGACACACCAGAGCACAAAAATAGACTGAGATGGCAACTTGTCAATCCCGGTAGTTCACAGATTTCTGCTCTAGTTGCTGATCATTACCATTTAACACTTTAAAAAGCAAAAAAAAAACCCTTTGAGCACAGAAATTTTTCCGGGATAGTTTTATCCTCCTGACAGAGAAGATAATCCTGCTCAGAAACCCATATTGATCAGATGTTTTAGAGAGGATGTGCAGTCTTGTTGCTGATAGACAAAAATTCTGAGCTGGAGCCCCTTGTCAATCAGCAAAGATTGTGATTTGGATAACGGATTTTCCACTTTATGCCTGAAATTGGAAAGACAACTGAGCTGTAAATGCCAAGTTCACCTTTGGAACATTATACACCCATTTAAGGCTGCTTTCACACTGAGGCGTTTTACAGACGCTATTTAGCTAAAAATATCGTCTGTAAAGCGCCTCAAAAGTCCCCCCCAATCCACCCCAATGTGAAAGCCCTGAGTGCTTTCACACTGGGGTGGTTACAAAAAGTCCTGCAAGCAGCATCTTTGGGGCGGTGAGGAGAGCGCTCCTCTACCACCCCTGCCATTGAAATGAATGTCAAGCGCTGCCGAAGTGGCTGCACACCGCCTCGGTAGCGCTGAGCGCCGGCACTTTTAACCCCTTTTTAACCCCTTGTGGGGGGTTAAAAGCGTGGCGCTCCCGCCCGCATAGCGGAGCCCTATTGCTGGTAAAACTCCGCTAAAACTAGCGGGTTTTTACCGCGACCGCGGGTACCGCTCCAGTGTAAAAGTAGCCTTAGGTGGAACATGTAACGTGTTCCAGCTCTTGCCCTCTCTCCCCCTCCTCCCTTCCCTGTAACAGCGGGTGGGGGTTCTTCTCCCTGCACCAGTTGTGGCCCATCCATATGGGCTGCAGGGGCGGCCTCCCCCCTAGTTCATATGTCCGGCCCCTAATCTACATGCAGGGCGCCCGACTCATGGATTCCAATGTGTTTTTTTTGTTTTTTTTTTAAGCACGCGATTAGAGCTGGAGGCTCTAATTGGCTTTGAAAAGGGTGGGCTCGGGGCGCAGTGCTCTAATATTTCCTATTGTCTTACTGATTCTCCTCCCAGCCAAACAGGAAGGTCCTAGAGAAAAGAACAATTCACTGGCACTGTTGTGGAGAATAAAAACTTAGACAATGCTTCTGAGTTATTGGTAGTCCAAAAGGATATGCAACTGTGGGTAGTCATTATGGTGATGGCCATCCCCAGAGTGTGTCCATAGCTCTGTGATTAGAGAAAAGAAGGGAGGGAGGCGCACCTAAGTGTAGTATTAAAAGATATTTATTACACGCAAAAGAATAGCACTTACAGAATTCACTGTAAATCACGCATGCCCGTCTGTGACACTAATCAGGCAGGTTGTCATCAATTGGAGTAGTAGTTCAGTCCGATCAGGGAGGATGGATGAGGTGGAGGTCCGGGGCTGGAATCCAGAGAGCCGCCTAGGGTCTGCGGTGTAACCACGTGCCGGCTACCTGGGTGAGCACAGCAGGACGAAGCTCCGGCCTCAGAGACCGGAAGTGATGTCAGCGGAAGTGACCATTACAGAACACAGGATGGTAAACAGGGCTACGCGGTCGGAGCACAACAGCTCCTTCTAATGGCCTCACACCCGATTGGGCGAGAGGAGAAGCAGCCGTATTGGCCTCCGAGGAGGAAGCCGGTGAGGAGGAGAAGATGCAGGAGAAGCTGCCGGGAAGCCCGTGAAGCCACTGAGGAGGAGGAGATGCAGGAAGGATCTGAAGCTGCCTAGATGTGACCTAGATGGGGTAAGTGTGGGGCTGGTGGGCCGACGGACGAGCAAAGGACAGGGTGTGGGGTGGGGGACCTACCACCCAGGAGGGGGTGGCGGGTGGTTTGTTTGCCGCCTCCCACCCCAAGATGGAGCACCAGCCGTCACTGCCCTGCACCCACTGTCACTTTTTAAAAACAGCACGGCTGTTCCGCCCACACAGATGCATCAGTCATTCACAGGTTCCTGTGAATGAATAGACTACAAGTACTGTCCACCACATCATCAGACAAACTTGTCGTTTCAATGGGCTGTGGGGACGCTGATGAGTGCTCTCATAGTCCACTGACATGTCCTCTGGCTTTCAAACAGAAAGCCCTTTAGAGGTAGGAAATCTGGAGGACAGTCTGCAGAAGCTCACACTACACCGTGATCTGCTGATTGTGGGTGCAATGCTTTCGGGGTTCCTGCAGGAGAAAATAATAAACACATATTTTTGTTTCTGCAAAACTATGTTCATTTATTATTTTTTCTATAGAGGTGAACTGGAAACCTAATGTAACCTAGACTACAACCCTTAAAACATTAGGGCAGTGTGACATTGCTAATTCTTCAATCAGCAAGGAGCGTGAGCTCTATTGATTTCAGAGCTATAGCTCAAACTCAGCAGGGGGTATGTCAGACATCTGCAGAGAGACCACTGCTTCCACACAGAGATTAAGGGTGACTCTCTACATCACAGGTGTCAAATTGGCGCCCCTCCAGCTGTTGCGAAACTACAAGTCCCATGAGGCATTGCAAGGCTGACAGTCAAAAGCATGACTCCCACAGGAGTGTGTCTATGGGAATGTTTGACCATTCTTCCAGAAGCGCATTTGTGAGGTCAGGCACTGATGTGGACAAGTGGTTCCCAGTTTCCACTCTAATTCATCCCAAAGGTGTTCTATCGGGTTGAGGTCAGGACTCTTTGCAGGCCAGTCAAGTTCCTCCACCCCAAACTTGCTCATCCATGTCTTTATGGACCTTGCTTTGTGCACTGGTGCGCAGTCATGTTGGAGCAGGAAGGGGCCATCCCCAAACTGTTCCCACAAAGTTGGGAGCATGAAATTGTCCAAAATCCAAAATGTCTTGGTATGCTGCCACCTTAAGAGTTCCCTTCCCTGGAACTAAGGGGCCAAGCCCAACCCCTGAAAACCCGACATCGTAATCCCCCCTCCACCAAATGATTTGGACCAGTGCACAAAGCAAGGTCCATAAACATATGGATGAGCAAGTTTGAGGTGGAGCAACTTGACTGGCCAACACCTTGGGATGAATTAGAGTGGAGACTGCGAGCCAAGTCTTCTCGTCCAACATCAGTGCCTGACCTCACAAATGTGCTTCTGGAAGAATGGTCAAACATTCCCATAGACACACTCCTAAACCTTGTGGACAGCCTTCCCAGGAGAGTTGAAGATGTTATAGCTGCAAAGGATGGTCCAATGGACCTTGCTTAGACCTTGGTAGAGGGGGGATTGTGGTGTGGGGTTGTTTTTCAGGGTTTGGGTTTGGCCCCTTAGTTCCAGTGATGTTCCCATAACTCTTAAGGCTGCAGCATACCAAGACATTTTGGACAATTTCATGCTCCCAACTTCGTGGGCACAGTTTGGGGATGGCCCCTTCCTGTTCCAACATGACTGCACACCAGTGCACAAAGCAAGGTACATAAAGACATGGATGAGCGAGTTTGGGGTGGTGGAACTTGACTCCACTTGAGTCCTGACCTCAACCCAATAGAACACCTTTGTGATGAATTAGAGTGGAGACTGCGAGCCAGGCCTTCTCATCCAACATCAGTGCCTGACCTCACAAATGCGCTTCTGGAAGAATGGTCAAACATTCCCATAGACACTCCTAAACCTTGTGGACAGCCTTCCCAGAAGAGTTTAAGCTGTTATAGCTGCAAAGGGTGGGCCAACTCAATATTGAACCCTATGGACTAAGATTGGGATGCCATTAAAGTTCAAGTGCGTGTAAAGGCAGGCGTCCCAATACTTTAGGTAATACAGTGTATATTTAACTGATTTCAACTTAGTTATCAATTGAGTTTTAGATTTTAAGCAAGCTCTGCTGGTGCAGCCAAAATAATGACATAGAATAAGCTACCATCTAGCACAGGGTTTCTCAACCAGGGCTCCGTGGAACCCTAGGATTCCTCCAGAGGTTGCTAGGGGTTCCTTGAGCAATGGTCAATTTTTACCTGTCAGCTAAAAAGATCAATGGTATTGGGAATGTATCTATCTGTAAGGGGGTAATTCTTCCCAATGACCACAACGGTAAGGAACATTCTTCCCATTGACCATCACACTAATGTATCATGAGATGTACATTTTTCATTTTTAGCAGGGGTTCCCCGAGATCAGAGAATTATTTCAAGGGTTCCTCAGTGTTGAAAAGGTTGAGAAAGGCTGATCTAGCACCGTATGGTGTGCACTGTCCTGGGGGCTCAATTTATCATGTAGATAGATGTTGTTCCTGTGCCTTTAGAGGGCACATCAAAAGCAAATCTAAAGATTTCTATTTACTTTATTGATGTAGTGTGGATGGCAGTTTTGAGGCTGCATTTGACCTGCTTTACATTTATTGGGACAACGCTTGTTCAGGACCATTGACATTTCAGGCGAAGCGCAGTGGCTTGCTGCATTTTACTTTTGATCTCATATATTTGTGTAGTGCAGCGTTCAAATGCAAAATGTTCACCAACGCCTGTCTATACAAGCCCTTAATTAGACCACAAGGTTGCTTCAAAAGAACTTTAAACATGCATTTCAGTTATGTTTGGAGCTTTTCATAATGGCGAAAAGAATGTAGCAGTTGTTGGAATTTCTTCACTACATTCAATATCTAGTATAGTTTTATCGGATGGAGAAATGTTTCAACACATGGTTGACTCCCTGTGCAGTAACACCTCCAAATGTCATGTATATAGCTCACTGAGTCTAAAATTGATACTAGCAGAGAGCAATGTGGTGCTCACCAAAGTCAAATATAACATTAGGGGCCTTTAATGTTGACTCAAAGTCTCAGACATGCCTGGCTGTCTTTAGTTTTCCACAGCCGATTTGTAATGAATAAATTGAAATGCAGTATTCACATTAAACCTATAATACAAATGACTTTCCAGAAGAGATAATTATACCATTCACAAGTATGCATGCAAATTTCATATTATGAATGAAATGAGATAGCTGGTGTTGTATTTATATTCACTGCACAACTGAAATCTTCTAGCAGACATTTCTGGATAAAAGAGTGTGACTGCAGTGCTCCTTTACTATCAGTGGCGGCTGGTGGCAAATTTTTTTGGGGGGGGCGGCAAACAGTGCACCCACAGCCGGGGGTTTTTTTAAACGGTGGTCG
>BLSH010277350.1:17512-33645 GCA_018402905.1 Glandirana rugosa
CAGGAGGGTGTTAGCGCGAGGGCGTGCGGGGGACCCCGCGCATGGACCCTCGTAGGCACTGGCGGCCCAGATACTCTGGGCCGCGTAGTGCCTAGTGCCATTTACCGGCGAACCTCGCGGGGGCGTGCGGGAGCGCGATTGTGGGAGGACGTTATATAACGTCCTCCCACAACAATGGGTGCCACTTGCCGACGTGTATCTACGTTACACGGTCGGCAAGTGGTTAACTAGCCTATCAAATAATCTTTTTTTGGCTTGTCACGGTCCCATAGGTGGTCGGGGGGGACATTTTTTGCCCCACCTCCCACCTTTCATGGTACCATAGACAAGACTTATATAAAGACTTTAAACAGTTTAAATGAATGACTAATCACACCAGTTTGGATCAAAAGGCTGCAGTTCTTTATTATAGGCTTAAATATAATTAGATTGTAAACGAAATCATCTTAAATAACATAATCAATACTATCTCAGCATATCAATACAAAATAACCCAGCTATCAAAGCTCAGGTTATACATAACAGAACACAGTACAGTCTTTATCCATACGCCGGACTCAAACCTTTGAACCTGGCATACCCCCAACCCGACGTGCGGCCATTTCGATACAAGACTGTAAAGCTAAATTAAATATATCCAAAGCAATATCAGAGAAATGAACATTGTCACTCAGATAAAAACCTTGGATGCTACCTTCTAAATCAACATGTCTAAAAGATAGGCCATGTAAAGTGGGCATAAATGTTGCCAGCGTTCTATTAAAACGTTTACAAATTTTTTCAAAATGTCTTAGTTCTCTCTAAATTAACTACTGTAGGCGCGGAACAATTTCAGGAAAACTAGGACAGTATCTGGGTACGCAACATGAAGGCACAGTAAATCCAATTTGACCTGTGACAGAAGATCTAAAGTTTTAGAATGCCCAATATCATTGCCAGCTAAATGCAGAACAATGATATGAGGAGCCGGCCAATGCAAGTACAGTAAGGACAATGTTTCTTTTAAATCAGACCATCTCATCCCCCTTTTTCCATGCCACCTGACCTGATAGTCCGATAGAAGTTATCCCAAATTGGAGCCATAAATTCTCTTGCAAGCCTGATGGTAGGACCAATAAACATACGAATGTCCAATAATCCAGGCATGACATGTGACACCTGAAATTTAAAGACAAACATTAGGACGTATATAACTACGATAACAATTGGATTTCCACCCACCATTACGTTTGATATCATCAGCTGGCAAACCCAACCTGGCCGCCTTCCGTAGCAGCTATCCGACATGAGTGTGAAGAAATACGGAGGTGACCAAGTTGAAGAAAGCATAAACATTTATGTAAAACTGAAAATGCACCAAAAAAACAAGTGCTGAACACAGCTTTGAATAACAAGGATATATACTGAGAAAAACATACGACTTCCGTAGCCTTACAAATCTGGTATAGTAGATCAGAAGTAATTGGCAATCTACTATCAGCAATAAAAGTACCTCTACGGTACCCTTTCAGCGTTTGCTGAACCAAAAAATAATGTAGACAAGAAGGAATACCACGTAGCTTCAGAAAAAAAGGAAACACCAGATGTTTTATGAACATGAAAATATGAATAATTTCTCGACAATAGGACATTTAGAAAGGCCAAAATGAAACCTTCAGAGAAAGGGGAGCATAACTTGTCGCAAAGCTCCAAAAATTGATACCACAAGGATCACGCGGCACTGTACGTTGCCCACGTGGAAGGGGCAACAGTGTTCTATATAGCCACGCATATCAGCCTCAAATCAGGTTCCATAAGAAATTCGGGCAAGGGAATCCATCTTGGTCTGCCTCCGGCACCAAAGCTCGAAACCGATCGAACTGGAAACGTGATAAAGCATCAGCAATAGTGTTCAAGGAACCGGGTACATAAGTAGCCTTGAACCAAATGTTCAAAGAAAAGCATTTAAAAACTAATTGAAGTAAAACAGCAATGACTGGAAGAGATTTAGACGATAAACAGTTAATGGCATAGACCACACCTCTGTTGTCTGAATGAAGCATAATATTTCTAAGGCAACTAAAACCGGGAACAATTCCAATAAAACAATGTTTTTTGTAAAACCTTTAACAAGCCAGTCCACTGGCCACTGACAAGCCGACCAGTGCCCGTGCCAAAAAATACCATATCCCAAAGCTCTAGCAGCATCAGTTTGCAAGTTCAAAGCTGCAGTGGAACAAAAAGGTTCTTACCATAGAGAACAACCATTAAACGTATCCAGAAAACCTTTCCAAATAAGTAGATCATCCCTAACCACAGCGGAAATCCTGACACAATGCCACGGAGGGGTTAAGCCAGCAATAGCCAAATACAAGCGTTTGGAGAAAACTCTACCCATTGGGATAATCAGTGATGTGAACGCCAATAAGCCTAACAAAGATTGTAGAGTTCTCAAGCAAACTTTTGGCCTAGAAACAATAAAGTCTACTAAAAAAACAAATCTTCGTCACTTTTGCCATAGAAAGTTGAAATTCCATCCTCAAGGTATCAATTGTACCCCCCAGAAATTCCAGACAGCGCGTAGGTGATACCAATTTATCCGGCGCCAAAGGAATACCGAAATTACGACAAATAAACTGAAATTCTGTAAATAAATATAAACAGTCCTCTGATTCCTGCTTCCCTACAAATAAAAAAATGTCCAAATAATGCAATAGATTTGAAGATCCTCTTTGATAACCAACGACCCATTCCAAGAAAGTGAAAACATTTCAAAATATCTTCAAGATAATGAGCAGCCCATAGGTAGGCACTTGTCAAAATAAAAATGTCCTTGAAAAAATAAGATTAAAGAATTGAAGGCAGAAGGATGAATGGGTAATAATTGGAATGCAGATTGTATATCTGCCTTTGCCAAAAAAGGCAAACCCCCTTTTCTCCTAATTAATGCTAGAGCATCAGCAAATGTGGAATAGGAAACCGAGCATAAATCAGGGTCAATATCATCATTCTATGAAATACCAAAAGGGTAGGAAAGATGATGGATCATGTGAAAAGCATTTTTTTTTTTTTGGCACAATTCCTAAAGGAGAAATCCTAAAATTTGAAAAGGCGGCATTAAAAAAGGTTCTGCCATGCGCCCTTCAAATACCTCCTTTTCCAACTTAACACGCACAACATCACTGTGACGAGAAACCTCTATTGTCACGTTTTTAGGGTTGTGTTCGATATGTGCAAAGAGAGATCACACAAATACTTAAACATATAACATTTATTACAAGTAATGACAGATAAAGATAAAGATAAAGAAAATATTAAGAATACTTAACTAAAGGTGCTTGTTTCCCACCATGGGTCCCTTTCATGGCACAGGTGACCGGGACCAGACACTGGCCTCATGGCTGTTCTGGGTGAGACTAACTCATATAGGATTTGGCTGTGGTAATATAGAACTTTTGTAGACCACCCCCAGCCAAAACCCTGGTAAGCAACAATATGACCTTCACATTCCTGAGGAGAGGGGGCTAGCTTGTCTATATAAGGCAGTTCAAATGCCAGTAAGTTGAGTCATGCAAGGTAACCAGGATGTTAGAGGCTATAATAGATATTTGTGAGGCCAACCTTAATAAGGAATATGAAATATGCAATTTCCCTAACACTCCACCCCCGGCTCACAAATCATATAATGCCTCCAACTGTACATAAACACAACATCAATATTAGAAGGTTTACCTTAAATGAAAAATGGGGGATCTAAAGTGTATCTAATCCAAAGTGTAGATACCTACTTTCCTTTCCCTGTCTGATTTACCTGCACAGAACATCTCATTCGGCTATGTTAGGGCTGAAAAATATAAAAATATCCAAACTTAAAAAACTATATGTTGGACTAACAGAAGAACACCAAACTTCTCCTTTTGAAAGCATAGTAGCAGGTATGAACATCAAACTTTCCTTTCCAAGAGTTTAAACGTGTAGAAACTTGTCAAAGTCCTCCATACCTGCTGATGGACAGCAGAGTCTTAGACACCAGGTGATCAGATCGCAGCTGCTGCACAACAATTGCAACAATGTAGAACTGAAAGAACTGTAGAATACAAAATCCATTTCCTCCGGACTATCGCAGCTCACAAGTCATAGACGTGCAGGCACATAACCACATGGTAGCTGGAACTTTACAGACAGTTCAAGCACTTGACCGTCAGAGCAGACTAAACAGTTCAGGTACTTCACCATCAGATTCAGGTACTTGACCAGGATAGCGGATGGAACAGTTCAGGTATTCAACCATCAGAGCAGGCGTAACTTGTATCAACAGTTCAGCTGCTGATCATTGGCAAAGTTTTTATAGATGGTTGCTGCTGTCAAAAGTGTTTGTCTCCTTTCTCCAATATGCTTGTGATTGACATCAAGGCAGGTGTGTTACCAAGACTGCCAGTCCAACCTTCCATACTTAACAGTAATGCCCATATAGCCCATCATGGATTTAGATTTCTGAACAGTTAAATCCACAATCCCTGGTGACCTGGCATAACACTAAAAGGAAAAACTCAGCTTTTTCTCGTTCAGGGTGAAATATTGGTACAGGAATACCACCACCCATCTCCCACCTGAACTTTACTTTGTATCTAAACTTAACAATGTCCAACCATAGGCCCAACTTCAAACCACTTAATGTGTGTATATTTCCTCTGTGTACTCTAGTCTCCTCCCACACTCTAAAAACATTCTGGCAGGCTAACTGGCTCTTTTCTACACTGAACCCAATATGTGTGTACAAACTACCCACACCTGATATATCACTATACTCTACATGCCAGTCCCACGCCCAAGCAATCGGGGAGAATTGAGGAAAACTAAACCTGGGAACCTATTTCATTTCATAATCAAGTGTATCAAACGTGGTGGCCAAAGGATCACTAAGTGTCACATATAACAATGTATATATCAAAATTACAGCACCTTCATTTTGAAGGACTTGGTTTAAAATTTGCAACCATTGCAGTAATCATGATTATCTCTAATAGAAACTATCAATTATGAGCTGACATAAAATGACTTTTTCCATAATAAATGACATGATTAGCTTGAATTCAAACGGTCATTCATATAGAAAAATATACTTCAACTCAAACACCAGTTGTAAAACCTTTAACTTTTAGTATCCCCCGTTCTCTTCCTGTACTGTGCACATCCTGTGGATTCTGTTCTTTTTTCACACACTCCAACAGTGGCTCTGTATTACATGCCACTACAAAGATTATGGCAGAATCTATTAAACTAGATCCTGCTATAAATCAAGCTAAATACACAAAGGGAGGGACAGTAGAGGAAGATAAACATATTATGTTTAGGTATTCTTATACTCTCCAAACCATTAGAAATATGTTTCAAATTCAACTTAATCAGACGGAAAAAAAACTTGAATACCCATCACGCAGCATCAAAATTATTTGCTGCTCTGTTTACAATCAGTTCTAATAAAACTGTCATTACATTCACATAAACAAAATATCAACAATTAAGATGATGCAAGTTGTCAACGTATGTTGTAATCTTCGTCTTTAGTTCTTGGACATCAAACCATATCAGATAGGTGGATTGATGCTGTTTAGCACTATCTAGGACCTAAACAAAATGAAAGGTCTTACTGCATTATCATTACATTTCCCACCTAGAAATAAACAAATGGTTACCACAAAACACATATTTAAAACACATTCCAGACAAAACATATGGCCATGTTGTTTAACGAGAGTGTACTCTTTTCTACTCATGTTAAATGAGCTCATTAATTAATTAATTAATCACCACGTGGATTTTCATTAAAGGACGTCCATCAAAAGTTGTCAATAATTCACCATGGTTAACATTCACAATAACATCTGCAGTGTGTTCATTGCATTGTGCACAAATATCATACATCACCAAATCCATATTGATTTTTCTATTTCAACCTCTTCTCATACAAATCTTGGAAACTTTTGGGAACAAAGCAAATCTGGTTCCTTCTGTTTTAATGAAAAACTTATACAACAATCATTAGTGTTGTATTCTAAAGTATCACACTTCATTACAATCACCAATCAAGACAATACATACATAGACATATGATCATTCACTATTGCCCTATCATATACTGTTAAGTATAAATTATCTAAGCCTGGTCTTTACTAGTCAACTATCTTGTTCAAATGACTTTCATTAAAGGGTACAACCAAGTTTTTATCAGTGTGTGGAGCCTTCTCCATTTCCACGCCCAGTAGGCTGGAATGGAGAACTAAACATTTAAATAATTATAATAATTATGGCTACTTTTAGGAATTTAAAGGGTGTCGGCTGCAATCAGCCTTTTCTTTGTTTAAACTGAATCCTAGAGTTACAAAGCAAAAAAGTAACCATTTCAACTAGGATTGTATGTTTTGCAACATAATTAAACATTTCCCTTGGTCTTATATATAACCCACATTTGAACATCACATGTTATACTAGTCATTTCATAGCTGGACAAAAATGAATACATTACTGCATTTCACAGACAGACCCTCTCAAAGGATTTGTTGAAGAAAGAGGTTGGGGGGGGGGGATGCTGCAGTCTATCTCTCCTCTCTGTACACAAACACAGACATTTAAATTATTTCTCACTTAAACTTACAAAGACTTTCTGACAAAAGCTTCTATCTTTCTCATATGCCATTTTATCAGTTTTAGTACCTACTATATAACCCTTCTGTATTTCTCACTTTTCTCATTTACAACTTTTCAGAACTTTTTCTTCAGTTTCATTACTTAACTTTTCAATGTTAAACTCACATAAATGCACAAACATAAGTAACAAAACTTATTTTACAACTCATACTAAGTATTATCTATCTATCTTAATTAAGGTAACCTTGTCATTTTATATAGACAATACAAACAAGTACCGTGTCCATTGGCTAGCTTCAAACAAATTGGACATACACATAACAATCAATCTGAGCGGTCAGCTCATCATTTTCAATATTTAAAATAGTCTCATTGCTCTGAAACTTCTAAAGTCCAGAGACCAATATTATTACTATTACAATTGAGGATTCCTGAAGATACAACAATTTCATTTGTATATCAGTCTCTCGCCTAATTTATCAAACAAAAACAAAATCGCAAGCCAGTGTCCAGTCAACACCTAAACAAAAATCTGCTTGCACTTGATCACCTAAAGGCACCTCAAATAAGCCAGCTAAGTATCTGATACATTTCCTACGATTTCTGAATGTACTGTGGCTCACAATAGAAGTGCACAACATTACACTCAACACAAACAGTCTGGCACAATTCTGCATCATTTTTGCATCTCTTGGTTGTACAAATCGACCCCACTCCTGGTACCAAATCTATTGTCACGTTTTTGGAGTTGTGTTTGATATGTGCAAAGAGAGATCACACAAATACTTAAAAATATAACATTTATTACAAGTAATGACAGATACAGATAAATATAAAGAAAATATCAAGAATACTTAACTAAAGGTGCTTGTTTCCCACCATGGGTGCCTTTCATGGCACAGGTGACCGGGACCAGACACTGGCCTCATGGCCGTTCTGGGTGAGACTAACTCGTATAGGATTTGGCTGTGGTAATACAGAACATGTGTAGACCACCCCCAGCCAACACCCTGGTAAGCAACAATATGACCTTCACATTCCTGAGGAGAGGGGGTTAGCTTGTCCATATAAGGCAGTTCAAATGCCAATAAGTTGAGTCATGCAAGGTAACCAGGATATTAGAGGCTATAATAGATATTTGTGAGGTCAACCTTAATAAGGAATATGAAATATGCAATTTCCCCAACAAAACCAAAGCCAGATTGTCATGGATGCCAGTGCAACCAGACCCCGAAAAAACTGGCAAAGGAAAACCTTCCAAAAAACCTCTAGTTAGGAATTTTGCTATCACCCGATCTGGGTAAAGTAAAAGCCACTGCCGCATGTTTTCCAGCATCACGGGAGTCACTGCTTTTAAGAAAGGATTCCCTAGATGGGGTCGCAATGTTAGCTGAAAGTTTTCTAAAACATCGTGCAGCAGGGTGACTTCCTGAACAAATAGCACACTCATGTTTGTATCTACACGTACCAGGCCATTTACGTTGACCGTCATTAAAATTAAAGCACAAACCTTTGTGCAAACCAACAGAGGTTGGAACACTTGGTCTCGAGAACTGGGGTTTTTGAGGTAAAAGCAGGTTCAACCAGAGCCCGAAATCTTTCATTCCCCATTTAAGAGAATGATGTACAGCCAATTTTTGTCTAAACGATTCATCGTAGTAAAACCACGATATCCACCAAAATTTTTATATGCCTCCAGGATAATATCCACATGCTGGAAAAGCCTGCAACAATATTCAGGATATTTTTCAGTCAATACGCTTGCAAAAATGCAAAAGGCTTGTATCCAATTATTAAACGAGCAAGGCACCGCCCTTCTTTTATCATCATCAAGCTTATCATCAGTCCTGTCAAATCGATTCTCCTTTGAAGATGGTAATAAAGAGAGAATATCCACATATTCATTTCTCCAAATTTTTTATTTTACTGTCATAGTAAGGTGAAATCACTTACTACAAACAACCTTCTGGCACAAGCATAGAAGGACTGACAGAAGACACAGGAGAAGAAGAAGCAGAATTAACAATTGTCGATTCGTGGAATTGAGCCTGCGTGGGATTAGGTTCAGGAACCTGCCACACAGCCGCAATACTATTGTCATTATCAACAACATTATGTACCATGGAATATTTAATTTGTGCAATAAGTAAAGAAAAAGAATTAGCCAAATTATTCAACAAATTAATAGCAGGTAACTCACCAGTTGAACTCTCTCCTGCCACAGAGGCTGACTGCATCGTATGGGACAGCTGTACAGCAGGGGCAGGCAGAGCTTAAGTATCCATAGCAACAGTTTGAAAACAGTTACCATCCTTCAGACTAATGTCCTGCACTGGTAATTCCTGTATAGGAGGTTCCACAGGGGTGACAGTATAGTGCTCAGTAGGAGCGGCATTAATAAGAGAGCTGTTGAAAAATGTTCTATTAGTAATGCTTTTTTGTGAAGTGGAGCTCCTAGGAATTCTCACCTTGCGCATGTGCACGAACCCACCTTCGTTTCTGGCTGTGAGTTCCGAACGTGTCCGAGAAGAGTTTGATTGACAGCCGGAATGGGAAGAGGAGGGGCGGAAACCGGATCCAATGTCACCGACATTCCTGGGGGAAGGATGATGTATACTCGGAGGACGGAGAGAGCTCCCTGGAAGTATAGGCGGAGCATCCGAGGATACAAGGGCCAAATCAATCGGTATAGAAGCGGAAGATTGAGGTCCTTGGGGAAGAGAAAGTCACCTCTGCATCCATTCATCGCCGCCTTCCGCTGCAGCCCACTCCATCAATTGTCGCAGCATAGTCTTAATAGTAAAATGGTAACGAACGACCCTCTTCTTCAGTCAGCGCCGTCTGTCGGTTGTTTGCTACGCATTCTTCTCCTTTATACCCTTTGGCACAAGCTTTTACAGTTAATATGTAAATTAACCCTTTAAAATACCTCCAATCACCAATATTATAATGCACCAAGTGTTTATTTAACTAGCCTATCAAATAATCTTTTTTTGGCTTGTCACAGTCCCATAGGTGGTCGGGGGGGACATTTTTTGCTCCACCTCCCACCTTTCATTCCTTTCAGGCACTCGCATCTCCCTGCACCCACCGCAGCGCTGTGTTTGTGAGGCCTGCACAGCAATGCACAGACACAACACTATTCCTACGGAGCGGCGGCTACCACTGGGCCTGGTGGACTGCGGTAGTGATCCATCCATCTGGGCAAGCTTGCATCCTCCCTAGGCTAGGCAGCAGTGTGCCCCTAGGCGGCATTGCATCCTAGGCGGTTGCCTAGTTCACCTAGCGGTAGCAACGGCCCTGACTCCCAGCCGGAGGCCCGCTCTCAATGTCCCCAGCTAGTAGCCTTAATATTTAAGATTAAACGAATGTACACATGCAAACTTGATTCCCGCATTTTACTGCAACTTTACATATTCGCATAAGTTCCTGTTACAATCACATTTGACTTATCATTTGAATGGTGAGCTTAGGCATTCTGTAGAAGTCAATTTAGTGTGGAGCACAAACACACATCTTTAGATAAGCCCTCTGCCCTTCTCCTTCTATCCTCTCCTTGGGAGCACCACCATGTTGGGACCACTTCCCTATGTATACTAAGTCCATCACCAAATCACAGGACCCACAGAAGAGGGCCAAGGGGAACAAGGTGTCTCAGTTAGTATACCAGTCTCTATCCAATGTCCCTTCCACAGCTCTGCCCAGACGGGCACACTCATAGATGACATACTCATTCCTAGGCATCCATAACTAATCACATGGACTCTGTCCAGGCCTCCAAGGCCTTACGCACCCTACTGCAGGACCTGCAGAAGAATGTCAGGGGAGACAGGGTGAGTACAGCTTCTCCCCACATGTTCCACCTTACCTGGGAAGTAGCCCTGCACCTGCCAACAAGTGTACTGTACTGTATCTATGGAGGAGTGTTGTCGCCCTGGGCTGCTCTCCTGATTTTGACTGATTAGTGCCTCACTCTCTCCTTAGCTCCATAACATAGGGGGAAGGTCATCTATAGCTCACAAAAAACTGGAAAGGCCGATAACATTGTTGGAGGTGTCAGTTGAGTGCACAGAAGTTCACTTTTAATAGAAAAAACTTTATTGAAATTCACACAGTGACATTTCATTTAGTTCTGTTGGCCACCATGTGGTGAAAGGGGAGTGCCACACACTATGTTACACTGGAAAAGAGTACGGTCTGCAACACAATGGTGTGAACTGGCCAGGTAGTTTTGCCTTGTCTTGCAGTACTTGGACTGCGCTGGAATAGCTGCCCAACACAGTACTACCGCAAAAGACCTTTAAAGTTTTTTGTAGTGTAAGTGATTTTAATGATTCTTAAAGTGAGACAATAAAGCCAGAGCTGGAAAGATCATGTGACCGGACTGGAGCGACTTCAGAATAGGTAAGAATATGCATATTTCTGTCAAGAAGGGCATGCCAATAGACATGTTTCCTCTAGATGGACTTCTGTGCCTTTTCACAGGCTAATTTATTGGTTGAAATGAATGAACTTGTGTCTTTTTTTTCAACCAGCTTAACTATGTAACTATGTATGTAATTCATGCTTCCTCTAGTAGACATAGGAATTTGGTTAATATTTATGTGTATGTGTGCATACAAACGGGCACGTGCACACTGGTATGCTCTCATACACTTCTGACAGATGTTGGTGCCAAATAGGCTATTTATGCTGTCATAACTATTTATTTAAATTAAACTGTGTCAGTGCTCCGGATCAGTGCTGCTTTGTCTTCAGTCTTCCCTGTATCCTGTGACCCTGTGATTCTGCATCATGATTTCAGTTGCGGACCCCGGCTTGTCCTTGACCTCCGCTTCTGTGTGCTTCATTTGCTTCTCTTCCACTGATTGGCTCCTGACCCAGCTTGTAACCTGACCATACTTTTGCCTGCTCCTCTGTACCTGATCCATCCTGCCAGCGTATGACCCAGCGTGCCTGACTCTGCTAGTCTTCCTGAGGTTTCCAATAATTGCCTTACATCCTACTGTGTCTGCTGTTCTACAGTCTGCTACCAGTGAATGCCTTACCCACCCGCTGTCACCAGTACCAGCCTGCTGTGACTGAGCGTGTTGTGTGATGTCATGATGCAAGGGAGCCAAGCGGAGCAGACAAAGCCTCATGTACGGGGCAGACAAAGCCTCAAGGCAAGCAGGGACTCTTAGTGCTGTTTGAACTGGAGTGGACTGAAGGGACCACCTGTCGTGGAGAGAGACTGTCACTGTGGCTCAGGAGGGAACGTGTTGTGTCACTGAGGTGTCATCATCTACTCTGCTGCACACATTCTAATGTTTTGCTCCCTGAGCTACTTACTTACTATATTGAAAATAAAATAAGAAATAATTTTTTTGCCTAAAATCACACTGCTAATTGCATATTGTACTTGTTTGTAGGCTAAATACTGAAATTTGCACTTAACAACTGTAATTTTGTAACTTTTAGAAACGCCAGTAAAAACTTAGCTGTGCGAGCAAATTTTGGGCATCGTGTAAATTTCAACCTGCTAGGTTGGCAATACATGGATGTGTGTATTCATTTTTAGTTACCAGCTACTTCCTTCTGCATTCTTTTGGAACATTAGTTGGTGGCATTAAGGCTTGGACCATCCATATAAAATATAACATTTGCTCTTTTTTGTCTTTTTGTTCCTATTCCATTATTCTATTTAGTATTGACTGGTGGCATATGTATAGCCCTTGACTTATGATATATATTTAGTAAATACTTACTGGGAATAGGCCCATATACATATGTTTATAGATTTGGGTCTGGCAAGGGAATCATTTATTGTTCCCAATGAAATGTGCTGTATCAGAAGCAATGGTTTTGTGGTCATCCCAATAGTGGCAATTGTATATTTTTTGTCATTGTGTTCTTAGTCCACACTATCTCATTGTTGGTGATCTTCCGACGGGCCGTCATGATTTGTTTAAATAGACCCTTACACCCTGTGGCGAACTGAAGGTGCACATTTGAGTAAATTTGAGCTTACTCATTGGAAGGTTTGTATGGTGTTTGTTTGTATGTTGAGACTGAGGAGAGCATCGACGAGGGACCCTAGAAGAGGAGGTAAGCGTGTTTTTTATTTTATAAAAAAATAGGAGCCTTTAATATCACTTTAAGCCTGTAAAGTAAAAAAGATAAAGAGGTTCTCCCGCTGGCTGCCAATTGTTCTATGCAATACTTAAGATATGCTACAATAAATAAAAAATGAAAAAATATTTGCCAGCCCTGAACATAATAATTAAATAAGGCCAACATACAAAAACACTGTACATCCCTTTTCATTTGTCGAGTCATTGATTTTTGCTCCTAATCGTTATAGTCACTCCTTGCACCCATCACTTTGAAAATATCTTCTATGGGGTTTTTTAATTTTTAAAACATTTCTTTTTAAAAAAAATCAACACAAAAGACACTAAAATTCTGCTGAAAGAAAAAGAAAACCCACCACCCCAATATAAACAAAGTAAAATTTATGAGCATGAGCATGACCATATTTGGGTAATGACATCACAGGAATCCCAGTGACGTCATTGACCAAAACAAATAGTATGGAAGGAGCAGACTGCATGGACATATTATTCCCCAAATAATTTGAACTCAGAGCCCCAGTTAATGGTGTTAACAGCAAGTTAATAATAATGAAAATTATCTTTTTTTTCCCTTATACTTCACCAAGATTGTAAACCCGAGACAACAATATCTACTTCTTGTTTTTACCCACAACCACTGTCAAACGACTAAATTACCGGTGTTATATTGCCTTGTTTTTGTTGCTTTTCAACAGTTCGAATCCATCTTAAAACCTCCGGGACCAATTTTAAATTATGAATCATGCGCTAAAGAAGTTACACGGCAGAGATTTTCCACTGCACTGGAGACTGTATAGAAAAATGAGACACTGATGTGAGAAATGAGATTGGAAGTTATAGATGACTATAAAACATTTCAAGCATGCAAATATTTTTTTCTCCTCCAGCAACAGCGGTCACTGACTTTATATTTAATGAAGATTTTGTAACTAGGACAAGATAAAATAGCAGAAAGAATTTAAATGCACTGTAAGAGATTTAAATGGAGAACAGAGTATAGAAATAACTGAAGGATGTAAATACATTACATTTTATTTTCTGGAGGAATGAAAGTGAATCCATGCAACAAAACTTTTTTAATGCATATTTTTGATAAAAGAGAAGGGTTAGAATCCCTAAAAATGTGGGAAAAGGAAAATTCCAGAAAAATGCAGAAAATATCTTTATTAGAAGACTTGTACAAAAATACCCGGTGCGTTTTGTGGTTACAATGGTCACACACTCTTGAGGAATACATGAAAATGACAGTATTTGAGACAGAAAACATTATATTGCTTGCTGGGAGATTGTGTCCTGGTGACTGATGTCACTGGCATGAAAAGTGATGGAAAATAAAAAATGTTACAGTTGTCACTGGAACAGGAAGTTAGGGAGCATCTTGCAATCACTTGCAAAACTTCTACTCATTTCCTTTGTGTGTCTTCAGACAATAAGTAAAGAAAAATCACCCAAAGGGACACACCAAAAAAACATGACAATGATTAAACATGGGATAGTACAAAGGAGTAATAACAATTAAATAATGAAACAGGCAACCTCTATATTTAAATGGTCATAATATGGCCACAATGTTTATTTATGGGGTAACCCAGTTTAAACATTTCATAGTACAACTTTAACTTAAAATGTCAGCATAGCTTTTATTCTCATTGTCTTTAAATGACAAAATACTGTAAATCAGAATACCACTATCCATCCAGACTACACTGGATGACTAACACCCACTAAAAAACACTGTGACATGAAAAATTCTTCTCTTCTTTTTGTTTTTAATGAAACAAGGGGGGGGGGGGGCGCGGTCCGGTCCAGTTCAGGCGGCTGGGAGCCCCCACGAATCCTGGCTTATATAGGCAGCAGCACAGCAGGAATACAGGAACTGCCAATTCTGACCAATTGGTTGCTGTTGCTGGGGGTGAATACTGCCGGGGAATCCAATGGCAACCTGGAAAACAATAGCAGTGAGAAGCAAAGCCACATGCCCTTTGCCCTATCCCATGTGTGTCCCTGCACATTGCAAAGGGCTTGTACATGGGATAGTACAAAAGAGTAATAATAATCAAATAATGAAACAGACAACCTCTATATTTAAATGATCATAATATGGCCATGATGTTTATTTATGGGGTAACCCAGTTTAAACATTTCATAGTGCAACTTTAACTTAAAATGTCAGCATAGCTTTTATTCTCATTGTCTTTAAATGACAAAATACTGTAAATCAAAACACCACTGTCCATCCAGACTACACTGGATGACTAACCCCACCAGCTGAAGGCAAGTGAGAAACACTTGACTGTAGCCCCCAAAACATTGTGGCTTGATTAGTCATGTTCTGCAGACCCATATTAAATATATCTAGACCTATATTTGATAGGTGAACTAGATCAGATCTATATAGATAAACCCTTTTAGATCACAATGGCGGTAAGATAAACTGTTAAAGCGAGCTAAACAATTATTGAATGTTCTATTTAGGCGTCTGCGAACTCTGTCTAGTTAAAATAAGTTACCCGAGGGGGACCAAAGCAGCCTCGGAATCATTTCTGAAAAGGAAATCATTGAAAAAGGAAATAAAACTTTGAACGAGAAAAAATATTTCATCTCACAAAGGAGATCCCAGGTTCTAATTTTACCCAGATCATTAGCTCCAGCATGTATGATAATCAAGTCAGGGTTGGGCCATAAACCCAATAAAAGAATAAGCTCATCTCTAAGATTTCTCCACCTTAAACCTGTAATACCATGCCATAAAATTTTAAATGTGTCTGGGTTCAGACCTAAAGTCTCAGAGTATATCCTGAAAGCTGCCCTCTTCTAGGCCCAGTAAAAATAAGAGTGACCAATTATCCAGACCGTAAAATTGGAAGGACCTGAAAAATAAATGTTAATTAATAACTAAATCAGGGCAAACATAAATTTTATATCTCTCGCTGTACCAACGACCCAAACTCTTAACCTCATCTGGGGAAAAACCCAGGGAACAAGCTACTGTTCCCACCTCTATCCTGAATGAATGGGAGGAAAATTGTAAGTGAGAAAGCCCCAAATGTTTAAGGCAGGATGATAAGATCGCAGAAAACTGATATCTAGTGAGGGGGGAAAGATCTCTATGCATAAAGAAAGACCCATTGAATGATGGTCTAACAGAAAAATAATTGAACATGCGACAGGGCAGATATTGCTCAAGGGGGATCTGTACAAGATAATACAGCAACCTTTTCCAGCTTGGTATCATCATACAATAGAAAAGAACTGGAGGAGCGGAAAACTCACCTATTCTTAAGGCGCCAAAGAAGACAACGGAAAAAATTGCCTTAAATAGGAAAACCTTAAAGAAGGAAAAACAGATTGTTTCTAAAGCAGAAATAAGCCTATATAGCAATTCGATAGAAA
>BLSH010277350.1:56837-67650 GCA_018402905.1 Glandirana rugosa
CCCTACTGGCCAACTCTGCTCTCCCCCCTCCCTCCACCCATCACCTCCGCTCTCCCGCCTCTTTCTAGACACTGATCCCCTCTGTTCTTCCCCTTTCCTTCTACTAATCACCTCTGCTTCCCCCTCCGTCCACTGGTCTTCTCCACTCTATTAATGCGCTATTCATTTCAGGATGGTGGGAGTATCACTTGACCATCAGCTGTGAAAACACAGGTTGGCTCATGTTCCTGTTGAGATTATGGAATCTTTCTGCCCGCGTAGTTTTTCATGCATGTCTGAATGCAGCTGATTACGAAGAACAGAGACCAAAATACTCAGCAGATATTTCTGCCTTTTTATGTGAAACATAATAAACACCAAGACAAAAACAACAGCTGGGAGGAAAAGACCTAATGTCCCTTAGAGAGAACCACATGTTCTTGCAGCTTAGATCTACCATAGCTTAAGAGGAATATTTCACAATCACAGGCACAGGCCCATTAGGGGTTAAATGAAGCAGTCTCAGGGCATAAATGTCTGGCCCATTGACTACGTGTGGGTCATTAAAAGGACTGTCCATACCCCATTACTTCACTACTGTATGTGAAATGTACCACAGAAAAACCTGTTATACATCTGCTTCTTATATCAGCAGAGGCACGTCTACATGGAAATGAGCCCAGGCAGTCTTAAATTAAACCACTTGAAAAGTCAAAAGGCCTGACATGAAGTCTATGTACATGCCGGCTTCTACACTATGCTTGGAAAGAACAAGGATATATGACAAAAGCTATCTTTAATGTTTTATATAAATCTTTACATACAGTGCATGTATCTTGTAGGTCTCACATTGTACACGAGAATTTCAGAGCAACATTAAAAAGATTGCAAAAATACAAAAAGATAAAATAAAGTATTTTAAAATGGCTTTTTATAACATTAGAGTGGATCTAAACCCAATCTCTAAAACCACATATTGAACATGTAAGATCAGGTGCAGACCTTTGCATTGCATTACCATATAATAACACTGGTTTAGCATAGCTCCCAACCTTCCCGGATTTCAAGGGACTGTCCCTCATTTAACCGCTTGCCAACCGCTGATCGGCATTTGACGGCGACAGAGTGGCTCTTGTAGGCGAAACGCCGTCATATGACGGCGGCTGCCAGATCGCGCACAGTGAGCACGCGCGCGCCGCCGCAGCCGCGCCCGTGCGCTCACTGTGTCCGGAGAGGGCCAGGGAGTGGGTGCGGCGGATTCGATCTCCGCCGGCTACCCGCGATGCCCCCCCCCCCCGGAGGGAAAGAATGGAGGTCCGTTCTGTGAGAGGGGGAAGGGCTGTGATCACTTCCCTTCCCCAGTTAGGGCAGTCCCCCATACAGTTAGAACACGCCCAGGGAACACAGTTAACCCTTAGAGCGCCCCCTGCAGGTTAACCCCTTCACTGCCAATGGCATTTACACAGTAATCAGTGCATTTTTATAGCACTGATCGCTGTATAAATGCCAATGGTCCCAAAAAAGTGTCAAAATGTTCCGACATGTCCGCCCTAATATTGCAGTACCGCTAAAAATCGCAGATCGCCGCCATTACTAGTAAAAAATAAAAAAAATATAAATACACCAGAAATGAATTCTCATCATCCGTAAACGCGACCACTTTTGCGCAAACCAATCAATAAACGCTGATTGTGATTTTCTTTATCACAAATATGAGGAAGAATATAAATCGGCCAAAACCGATGAAAAAAAATGTTTTTTTATATATTTTTTTATTTTATTTGTATTTTAGCAAAAAGTAAGAAATTTGTTTTTTTTTGCAAAATTGTCGCTCTTTTGTTTATAGCGGCGATCAGAAATGACGCAGCGGTGATCAAATACCACCAAAAGAAAGCTCTATTTGTGGGAAAAAAAGGACGCAAATTTCGTTTGGGTACAACGCCGCACGACCGCGCAATTTTCAGTTAAAGCAACGCAGCGCCGAATCGCAAAAAGGGCTCTGGTCCTAAAGTGTGAAATCCTTCCGGGGCTGAAGTGGTTAAAGTCCCTCTTTACCCCTCATTTGTCCCTCATTTTGCTCTGATCTATATAGTTCTATATAAAATACACTATTTACTGTATCTATCAAAATGTGTTTTACAGGGCTAAACCTTTCCCCAATTTCTAAATTGCCGCATTTGTAAATACCAAAAGTCAATATAAAGGAATAGTAGTGGTAAAAAAGCACTTGTGGGTTTAACCAATCATTTATTTGTACAATTCTCCTTTAAGGTGGGCGTGGCAGGGGGTGTGTCCTATACCTCCATACTTTTACTAATAGGTGTCCCTCATTCCCATCTCAGAAAGTTGGAAGGTGTGGTTTAGTACGGCTAATGATTTGAATGGGTTTCCAACGATCCTCAACAGATCTCTATCGCACACACCTGCTTGTTTTCCAACAGAGCCCAATGCACCAATGGTTCTCATCTGGGCACTGTGGTAAGGTTAAAGGCAGGTCTGTCATGGTGTGTTGGTGATAAATGATTCTGCAACACACCACACCAAAAAAAAACGATGAAAAAAGCAGTTTACCCTCCGCTGTTTGTCCTATAGTACCAGACAAGAATTATTTTAAATACAATCTGTCCAACATTAGAGGCCGCACAATGGCTCTGGGATGAGGCTTGGATTGGCCGCTACCATGGGTTTGAGATTTGCAGTCCTTGCGAATTTATGTGAAGGTTTACCTAGGAGTATTTTTTTAAAACCATAATGCACTACATAGCCTTTGAACTATGGCCAGCAGGTATAAAAGGGCCTATACATTTTTTTTAAGCCAGCCCCCTCACTATAAAAGGGGAGCACAGAGTAGCCACAGTGTCAGGGTATAGTATTGGGGGCTTGTCACATACCTGGCGGATGAGTCTGACTTATGCAGGGGTTACCTCTCTTGTGCCCCTGGTTCGAGAATCCCTAATAGTGTAGACAGGGAGTTCAGGAGCACAGGGGGGCACGAGGGCTGGACTGGATCACTTGGTGGTGCGTGAAGGTCCACTAGAGCTTGTGCTGAGCAGAAGAGTAGTCGTGCGGTCCGGGAACTGGCTGGCTAGGCAGTGCAAATGGAGCAGGCAGGCGTGTGGTCAGGTGCAGGCGGAGTCGGCAACGTGCAGGCAGCGAGGTACAGGTGGATCAGGCAAGAGAGTATTCGTAGACGGGCCTGGGGTCAGGGCAGGCGGAAATCAGCAAAGTCCAAGGAAAGCCGGAGAAACAGGTACAGGAGAAGTCTCTCAGAGTCAGGCACGGGATCACTGGAAAGCTGTAGAACAGACAGCATCTGCTACAGGGAGCTGTTTGCTTAAATGGGCCGTTTGGCGCCATTGGCACGTGGGCACGCGCTCGCGAGCGCACGAACACGCACAGACGGCCAAAATGGACAGAAGATGCTGATCCTAACAGGGCTACTGTAGGGATAGCTGACAAACTGCATAGGGAGAGAATCAATTCAAATTGTAATAGAATAGAAAAGAATAGAGTAGAATAGAATAGAAAATAGCACAATAGTATAGAAAAAAAACAACAGAATAGAATAGAATAGAATGAATATAACCATCTTCCTATTCAAATCCATTCTTTTCTATTATTTTCAAATTGGTATTGATTCTATTTGAATTTTGGGAAATGGCTATATTCTTTCTATTCTATTCTATTTTTTATTCTATTCTTTTCTATTCTATTGTAGTCTATTATATTCTATTCTTTTTTTTATTCTATTCTTTTCTTATGTATTCAAATTCAAATTTATTCTGTTTGAAAATCGAATTTCAACAGATGGTTATATGTTTTTCTATGTTATTCTATTCTATTCTATTGGTTTCTATCATATTCTAGTCTATTCTGTTCTTTTATTTTCTATTTTATTTTGTTCTGTTTTACTCTATTATATTCTATTCCTTTATTTTCTATTCCAATTTATTCTCTTTAGAAGTTGGAAAACTATTCAAATTCAAAAACGTTTTGAATTTGAAAGCTATTCCAATTCGAAAACTTTTCTAATTCGAATTTCATCTGAATTTTTTTTTTCGTTATTTCAGATTCGTTTAAATTCAGTACTATTGTAATTCGGAAATTTGGATTCATCCAAATTTCCGAAAAACGAAAATTTGTCTGAATTTTAATTTGGAACGAACAGAAACTAAGCCAGCCCCCTCACTATAAAAGGGGAGCACAGAGTAGCCACAGTGTCAGTGTATATTATTGGGGGCTACTGTAGGGATAGCTGACAAACTGCATAGGGAGAGATTAGCGTCAGTTAGGAAACTGCATGAATTCTGATTCTTTTAGGCAATCAACCCTTCTACTGCCTTATTTGTTATAATTTTGGGGTACTCTTTTGTCTTTCATTTTTTTTTTTTTTTTGATTTGAGGTCAGCAGTCATGAAAAACGAAAATTTGCCTGAATTTTAATTCGGAACGAAGCAAACTGCACATGTCTAGTTTGTTGAATGCTCTATTTCCAGCTGTGGGATTTCTATGTTTCCCTACTGCATCAGGGTGACTTACAGTGTCCCCTCCTTACCTTTGAATGCCCATGCCTTCAGTCTTGGGCTCAATTTCATACAATGTCCATTGTGTATAGGTTTCTCCTATCTGCTATTTATTTATAAACTCCCACCTATTTCTCTGAATGGGAGAGGGAATTGGGGAGTACTTTCATAGAGGAGGACAAATCCAAGTCATGTATCCTAACACATAAACTACCTATAGCTAGCACAGTTCAGGAACACAATGATAAAATCTCTTCTATATAGTCTCGCTGTCCTCATTTATTAAGTAAAACCTTTTCCAATGTCCCTGACCAGTGTAGGCTCTTTTTGACCCACCCAGGCACGATGAGTGACATTTGTTGGGAATGTCTTAGAAAGTATTATTTTACTGAAAGGGTGGTTGATGATTGGAATAAACTACCAACAGAGGTTGTGAGACAGTCAACAGTAAATGGCTTCAAACATGCTTGGGATAAACATAAATCCATAGTCAGACAACAAGGTTAATGTAAAAAAAAATATATATATATATAAAAAAAAAAAATAAATAAAAAATAAAAAAATAAATAAAAAGGGGCAGACTCGATGGACTACTCAGTCTTTTTCTGCCGTCACTTTTCTATGTTTCTAATGTTGGAATGAGTTACATTTTTTGGGACTAGGTTTTTGTCATTTACACTACAGTGACCTCGGTAATAATCCTGAAGACCCCCCAGATAGTCCTTCTCTCTATGATACCTTGCTCCTTAACCTCAGGGAAGAAGGGTAGTTTGCGTTTTTTCCTGAGAGCTGCCAGAGCTGTCATGGAATGGATTTAAAAACAAAACTTGTTGATGTGGATGACAGCACAATGATATGACAGATTACGCTAATTTTCACACATATGGATTCCATGGATACTTTACAAAGATAGCCCTGACTTTAGAGTCTTCCTGAACTAAAGGCCTCACTTCCTTGTTTCCTACCAATTGTGACTATCAGCAATACTCCATAACAGAGCTGTTGTTAGAAATCATGGGACCCCGTACAGCCTACCTTGCAGGGCCCCCACAAATATATCAAAATAATATTTTCACTAAAAACACACTAAAATCATAATTAGCGCACAAACACATAACAGAGAACCTGTGTGAATTAGCCCAGGGGGGCACAGAGGAGATATCATAAGCAGGCAGAACAGGGAGAGGGAATCGGTGCCGGGGAAGCAATTACAGGAACGATGTCCTTTGTCTGTGTCTCTCCCTGCAGCAGCTGAAAGCCGACAGGAGGAGAAACCAGCTTTCAGCTGTGCAGAGAGCCACACAGGGCATCCTTCTGTAATTGCACCTCGATCCAACCGCACCCATTCCCCCTGCTGTTCAGGCCCCCCTGTGTGCCTGGGCCCCCTACAGGAGGACTGGTGGTCCCCCCTATCAGCGGCCCTGCTCCATAACACAGACGAGCATCCATACCTGGGTCCTGTATTTCCCCTACTTTGTTCCTTCATCTACTTTTTTCCCACTTCACCTTCTTCTAATCTACATAATCTTTGTTTATTTATTTATTTGATCTCCTTGGACCCCTATTTATTCTGCTGAACATTCTTATGTGGTATCCTTTACTTTTCGGGATCATCCCACTTAATTGTGCATGGGTTGCTTTTATGAAAGACTTTCAATCTGTCACTTTGGAACACCTTCCAGCATTGCTTCTACCATTTCCACGTGTTTGTAAAGCTGATATTTACAGTATCTCACAAAAGTGAGTACACCCCTCACATTTTTGTAAATATTTTATTATATCTTTTCATGTGACAACACTGAAGAAATGACACTTTGCTACAATGTAAAGTAGTGAGTGTACAGCTTGTATAACAGTGTAAATTTGCTGTCCCCTCAAAATAACTCAGCACACAGCCATTAATGTCTAAACCACTGACAACAAAAGTGAGTACACTCCTAAGTGAAAATGTCCAAATTGGGCCCAATTAGCCATTTTTCCTCCCCGGTGTCATGTGACTCGTTAGTGTTACAAGGTGTCAGGTGTGAATGGGGAGTAGATGTGTTAAATTTGGTGTTATCGCTCTCACTCTCTTATACTGGTCACTGGAAGTTCAACATGGCACCTCATGGCAAAGAACTCTCTGAGGATATGAAAAAAGAATTGTTGGTCTACATAAAGATGGCCTAGGCTATAAGAAGATTTCCAAGACCCTGAAACTGAGCCGCAGCACAGTGGCCAAGACCATACAGCGGTTTAACAGGACAGGTCCCACTCAGAACAGGAGTCACCATGGTCGACCAAAGAAGTTGAGTGCACATGCTCAGCATCATATTCAGAGGTTGTCTTTGGGAAATAGACATATGAGTGCTACCAGCATTGCTGCAGAGGTTGAAGGGTTGGGGGGTGAGCCTGTTAGTGCTCAGACCATACGCCGCACACTGCATCAAATTGGTCTGCATGGCTGTCATCCCAGAAGAAAGCCTTTGCTAAAGATGATGCACAATAAAGCCCGCAAACAGTTTTTGCTGAAGACAAGCAGACTAAGGACATGGATTACTGGAACCATGTCCCGTGATCTGATGAGACCAAGATAAACTTATTTGGTTCAGATGTTGTCAAGCGTGTGTGGTGGCAACCAGGTGAGCAGTACAAAGACAAGTGTGTCTTGCCTACAATCAACCATGGTGGTGGGAGTGTCATGGTCTGGGGCTGCATACGCGCTGCTGGCACTGGGGAGCTACAGTTCCTTGAGGGAACCATGAATGCCAACATGCACTGTGACATACTGAAGCAGAGCATGATCCCCTCCCTTTGGAAACTGGGCCGCAGGGCAGTATTGCAACATGATATTGACACCAAACGATACCAATCACATCTCCAAGACGACCACTGCCTTGCTAAAGAAGCTGAGGGTAAAGGTAGTGGACTGGCCAAGCATGTCTCCAGACCTAAACCCTATTGCGCATCTGTGGGGCATCCTCAAATGGAAGCTGGATCTCTAACATCCACCAGCTCCATGATGTCATCATGGAGGAGTGGAAGAGGACTCCAGTGGCAATCTGTGAAGCTCTGGTGAACTTCATGCCCAAGAGGGTTAAGGCAGTGCTAGAAAATAATGGTGGCCACACAAAATATTGACACTTTGGGCCCAATTTGGATATTTTCACTCACTTTTGTTGCCAGCGGTTTAGACATTAATGGCTGTGTGTTGTTATTTTGAGGGGACAGCAAATTTACACTGTTATGCCAGCTGTACACTCACTGCTTTGCATTGTAGCAAAGTGTAATTTCTTCAGTGTTGTCAAATGGAGAGGTATAATAAAATATTTACAAAAATGTGGGGGGTGTACTCACTTTTGTGAGATACTGTATGTATTCTTGCTTGTTAGCAAGTCCAACTTTCTCAATAATGATTTTCTTTGGTTTATGTACGCTTCTCTGCTACTACACCTCCTAATATAATGTCTAAAAAAATTATATCAGTTACATTCACGCTAACCCCCTATCCCCATAGTGAAATAAAAGTTAGACATACACTGGTTAGACCTATAATCCCTGAATAGGTGTATTTTAATGTTGCCCTTGGGGCTGCATGAAAAGGACTTCTGTATGTTCATTTTTTTCAATTTTGCTGCATTGGCACAGGATACCCATGGCAGTGCCCAGCTTCACATGCATATTTTTACAGTAGTTTGCATATTAGCCCATAAAAAAATATCCAGAACTAACTAGCAAGAGTCGCCTCCCAAAGATTTGTTGTCAAGTTTGGGTTCACCGAAACAGGTTTTGCTTAACCCTCTGCAAATTTACCTGGTTAGATTCGCTCATCCCTAGTCTGTTGGACAGAATCTCCTGCTTTGGAGTTATGCTTTCCTAGACACAAGCAAGCGGCACTCTGACCCTCTCTGGGAGGTAGCAGCTGGCTTGACATTTGCTCGAGCTAGGACTAGTGCCTGAACAGTCTAGTTAAAGCAAGTAGCGTCCCCAGTTTTGAGCATGGCTTGACCACAGCTGGAATTGGTATAGAGTGAATAGTGCCTCCTGTAGTTATAAGTGCATAAAGCAGATTTCATCAAATCTCACAAGATCTTACAGTGTACAGATGAGATCTCCCCGAAAAGCACTGGTGATGTAAGTCACCCATCACTAGGTGATGTTTTGGAAGGAATATGCAAAGGTATATGTACAGGGAGTTTTAACGTAGGGGGTAAAGGTCCACTTTCATACACCTGTCCCTGAATGACTGAATGATAATGATCAAGTGAACAAAATAAGCAATGATAAAACCCATAATGACAATTAGAAGAGTGATAAAAAAAAGAAACATTTTGCATCTGAATACCTACATCAAGAATGCAAGAAGAAGACAAGAAACAAAGAATTGCCCACCTACACGCACTGTTCTAGGATTGAAAACCCTGGCTATTATTCTGTTTGTGTAATCTCTGCAGCTGTCTAGAGCACGTCCAGCCCTTTCTTGGATCATAGCCTTCTTCGAGGGCTCGGGTAAGCTCTGGGGAAGCTTTGCTCTAAATTTTGTCCCAGCATTGGTTCTAACATAGTTCAAAGTAGAACCTGAGCTTTAGCTGGCAGAAGATGAGTTTTTTTGCACACAAATGTTAAACTCAGTTCCACTGTGATGTCTTCAAGATAAGAGTTATCTTCAAATGACATCTTACCCAACCACCTAGAGACCACAGATTGCAGATATTCCAAGAAGCTTGTGTGTGCTACAAGCCGACTTTAAAGAGGAACACCAGACAAACTGCTAAATGCAAAACTGAATGTTTACTTTTTACCTGCAAAAAGAATTCTACATTTGGCCTTGCAATACAACCAGTAATACTGGTCTTACACCAGTAGAAAATGTTTGTTTTAGGAAAGTTTGTTTAATTTTCAAATTATTAGTGGGGTCAAATTGATGATTATTTACGACTGCAGTGATAATAAAATTTGAAGCAGCAGGATGGAATATTTTTGTGGTTTTGTTTAGGAAAAAATCAAAGATATTGTAATGCACATGTTTGAAGCAAAAAATAAACCTGTTGGCTGCAAAAAGCTGCAGCTGCTGATCAGTGTATTCTGACAGCATAGTGTCCCTGCTCTTGTGTTTCTTGTTTAGTGGGAGACTGTGCTGGACTGGCTTCCTAAATTGGAAGTCTGTGTGAAGGTAGTAATGGGGGCCTAGCCCCTCTCAGTGCCTCTATTTGGCTGAGTGTAGAGAAGATTGTGAGTCCTTTTTTACGGGTGGGGCTGCTGCCTCTGGATACGGCTTGAAGAAGCTGTTTCCACACTGAGATCTGGGGGTGGGTATAGGAGCGCCCACAGTCACATGGTGAACCATAGGAGACTTTTTCTTTCTATAATATTTTTATTAAAAGTGATAGTTTGTGATAGCAGCCATACAATCGAGCCAACGCGTTTCGGGGGATCAGGGACTCCCCCTTCCTCAGGGCTATTGGAAACAAAGATAATATATATATATTAGATTAGATTAGATTAGATTCAACTTTATTGTCATTACACATGTACAAGTACAATGCAACGTTATGCAGTTTAGGTCTAACCAGAAGTGCAATAGTAACAAAAGCAGGATATACAGTTTTGCATAATATAGGTAAATGGATATGTACATTAGCAAAAATTAAGAGATGGTAATGCAAGTTATTACATGTTAATGTTACTATTAATGGTAGTGCAAGTTATTACATGTTTATAAAGTGCAGTAGTGACTGTAGGTGTGCAAATAAGCAGTTTATGAATTAGTCCCATAATTTATGTACAGTGGTGTAAATAAAGAAACAGCTCGGTGGAAAAAGCTGTTCTTCAGTCTATTAGTCCTAGTTTTGAGGCACATGAAGCGCTTCCCGGAGGGCAAGAGAGAAAACAGTCTGTGGGCAGGATGAGAGAAGTCCTTGTAGATGTTACGAGCTCGACGCAGGCAGCGTTTCCTCTGGACGTCCTCCATGGCTGGAAGGGTAGTCCCTGTGATGCACTGGGCAGTTTTCACCACCCGCTGTAGTGCCTTGCGCTCTGCAACAGAACAGCTCCCATACCAGACTGTGACACAGTTGGTCAGGATGCTTTCTATTGCACCACGATAGCAGTTCACCAGAATAGCCGATTCTTCTTCAGTGTCCTCAAAAAGAAGAGGCGCTGTTGGGCCTTCTTAACTGCGCTGGAAGTGTTTATAGTCCAGGACAGGTCCTCTGAGATGTGGGTCCCTAGGAACTTGTAACTGGAGACACGCTCGACAGCCATTCCATTGATATATATATATATATATATATATATATATATATATATATACACAATGGATACATATATAA
>BLSH010277350.1:67660-91966 GCA_018402905.1 Glandirana rugosa
TACATTTTGCGTCGTGACTCTACGTTTATCCTTACATTTACACACTTTTGTCAAGGAATACTTATGTTTTTTTGTAATAGAAAAGAAATCGTGTGAATGTGACCGGTATCTAATGCGACTAGTTTCTTTTTGTTAACCTAAGGAAGTAGGTGTTTTCACTCGACCCATCTCTTTAAAGAGGTGACTCTGTAATAAAAGATTCTAGACCCCCGCCCATATCCATATATATATATATGTGTTACCGTCTCCGCATTGTAAAGGGCCTCAGGATCAGCTGGAAGAGGAAAGGGCCGTGGCCAGGGGTCAGGGGGGCCCTTCATAATTTCTTGCACCGGGGCCCTGAAGGTTCTAGTTACGCCTCTGCCATTGTGTATATATATATATACCTATACCCGCCCCCAGATCTTAGAAAATAATGTCTCAGTGGAGAAATTTCTCTACCCAGCTCACTTTTGTGGATGAAGGAATCCAATTGTTTTTCTTTGATCAGCGTAATCTATGGCCAGTGTAAGTGTGCTAAAGAAAAGATAATGTTTTTTTGTATTCATAAGGAACTGTTTTCACACATTTACATTCCTATTTGCATCTCAGTGCTGCGTTTTACATCTCATCCTTTTCTGCACGCGCTTGCTCCAGTGTTGGCTGTTCATCATTGCTCTGGACCGGCTTTCTGATGGTGGCAACAGTGGACCATGCCTGTGCAATGTTAATGGTATGAATGTAAAAATGTAATTGTTGTGCTATACGCGATACTTTAGATTAGATTCGATTTTTGGTAGGTGAGAAAAATTTAGTCAGGCCTGACTGATGTGCAGGCCTGATTGTTTTTGTTTCTGGGATGGGAGTGGCTCAGGGAGGATTGAGTGATTCACAGATGAGGTCACCAGGGCTTCCCACTTCTTTCTAGAAACTGGAAGAAGGTTTCTGGACAAAGAGCTGGGAGAGAGGTGTAGCCATCTGTAGTATTCTAAGGAGCCCTCAACAATCCACAACCTGGATTGGAGGGGGCAAGCCTCCTTAAATACTCAAGGGTCAGCCAATTTGGGAGGAGCAATTCGGGTGGAAGATTGGAGCTGAGATGTAACTGAGGTTGCTGAGGCCTCACCAAGGAGGGGAGCCCCCAGTCTGGGGGGGGGGGAGGGGTGACCTAGAGGCCTGGGCTCGGTTGCAGTCAGAAGGAGAGGAGAGAGATTCTGGAGCAGCACAAGGGAGCAGGAGAGCAACAGACAGCGCTACTGGAGAGACTCAGTCAGGAGTCTTCTGGGTGGTCGGTGAGTGGCGCACACCCTGGGAAGCTGTAGAGGCATGCCGGAGTGGATTGGGGGTGAGAGACAATCTGGGAAGGATGCAGAAGTCAGTAAGGGACTGTGGTGTCATGGTGGCAGTGAAGATGGCCAACACAGCTGGAGTCCCGGAGTCCAGGGCCTGGAGCAAGAGGATGGGCTGGGAGTAGTAGTCCATCAGGCTGGCTAGCACAGCAGTGTACCTACACACTAGGGGACCAACTGTCTCTACCTGTAACTGGTGGTTCGGAGGCTCTGCATGCAGCACGGCAGGCCTCACCATGTGCTAGTCAGGTTGGACGAATGGAGAAGGCCTAGTAAATTTCCTTCTGGGCCTGAACCAAGTAATGTTCAGGAGAGAGGAACCAGAGTATAGAAAAGCAAGTAATGTGCTGGAGAAAGAAGTGTAACTGTGGCAAGTAGTGTGCTGGAGGACAAGAGGAGATGTATATACGGAGCTGTATATAGTGGTCTTGTGCAAGTTTGCAACCTATTCTATGGGCATCCCATAACACCCCTAATCCCCCTCCAAGTTCCATCCCCTAATAAAACAAACAAAACCAAAGTACCAACCTGTTCTGTGACTCCGGGTACAGTATGGATGTGATTGAGGGCAGTGTGAGCAGATGAACTACAACATTCAGCCACCCCTAAGGGGGCCATTGGCTACAATAAGATAGAACTAGTCCAGAGAGTGGTAACAAAAATGGTGAAAGGTCTGGGGGATAAAACATATCAAGAGCGACTTCAGGAACTTAATATGTACAGTCTGGAGGAAAGAAGGGAAAGGGGAGACATGATTGAAACCTTTGAATACATCAAGGGGGTGAATAAAATTCAGGAGGGCAGTTTTTTCAATATGAAACCAAAATCAAGAACACGGGGACAGGACCTCAAACTAACTGGAGGCAAGTTCAAAACTAATCTTAGAAAGTATTATTTTACTGGTTGATGCTTGGAATAAGCTACCAGCAGAGGTAGTGAGACAGTCAACAGTAAATGGCTGCAAGCATGCTTGGGATAAACAAAGATCTATAGTCAGACAACAAAGTTAACGAAAAAAAAAAAAAAATTTAAATGGGCAGGCTCGGTGGACTACTCTATTTTTATCTGTCATCACTTTTCTATGTTTTTAACCAGAGCTTCCATGACAGGATCATGACCTAGTAGGGTACCCAAGTTTAATTTTACCTTAAAGAAAGACAGAGAACAGTGTCAGACAATACAATATTGCTGTACAAGTCCCTGCTTGCCTTGTCACTTTGGCAAGTAACATATGTTGCCTTTCTCCCTGTAAGACACAAACAGCAATCACAAAATCCCTCTTTATAGAGCACGTCTCTGGGTCAGAAGATCTTGTAGCTCATTCTCTGTTATTAATTCTGCTCTCAGTGGGCAGTGTTGTAAACTTTATAAGCAAAATGAAAGATCTTTCTCGCAGATTTTATATTTACATAGTTAAAGGTCAACGACTGTGATTATTGGCAGAAGAAAAAAGATGATTATTTTGCCTCTGTGTGTTTAGTATTCTGATAGATATCTTTTTTATTTTAAAGCACTTCATTTGGACTGTCTGGAGTACATGTAGAGAATAAATGGGTTTTTGTAAATAAAACAAGTTTATACTTTTATGCATCTGTCAGTACAAAACAGGGATAATGTGTACTGTATGAATATTTTGCAATTGTTCGTATACAGCTCTAGTGTCCAGTTGGTGGCTTGATGGCCACATGTGGCCCTTTGGTAGTTGCCATGCTGCCTTTTGCAGTAAGAACACTGATTTGCAAATGGGCTGTAATGATAATTAGGAATGTGCAAGTTGTTTCGTTAAAAATTAGTTTTTACCAAATTTTTCTAAATTCTGCAATTCTGACGAATTTCGAATTTCCGAATTTTTCAGAATTTTCCGATTTCAAAAATTCGTTAATCCGAAAATCCGAATTACGGTAATTGGGAAATATGGAAAAGGGAACAGCCAAAAATCTGAAATTCAAAAATTCGGAAATCTGAAAATTCGAAAATAAGAAAGAACTTTTGAAATAATATCATCATCTAACTAACAAATAACTATTAAATTATAGGTATTGGAATTTCCTTGAAAATAGTTAGTGATACATTTCTTATTTAAGTTCATTAACGGCCAAATTTTCAAGGAAATTCCAATACCTATAATTTAATAGTTATTTATTAGTTAGGTATTATTTCAAATGTTCTTACTTCTTTCTGAATTTCCAAATTTTGGAAATTCGGAAATAAGCAAAGAACATTTGAAATAATAACCAACTATTATTTCAAATGTTCTTTCTTATTTTGGAAATTCAGAAATTCGGAAATAAGAAAGAACATTTGAAAAAATATCTAACTAATAAATAACTATTAAATTATAGGTATTGGATTTCCTTGAAAATTTGGCTGTTAGTGAAATTTATCACTAACAGCCATATTTTCAAGTAAATTCCAATACCTATAATTTAATAGTTATTTATTAGTTGGAAATTATTTCAAATGTTCTTTCTTATTTCCAAATTTCCGATTTTTCTGATTTTTTTACTTCCGAATTTCAGAATATCGAATTTCAAGATTTTCGAATTGCCGAATTCGCAATATCCCAATCCCGAAATTTTGAATTTCTGAATTTCCGATTTCCGAATTTTTTCGAATTCCTGAATTTCCAAAAAAAATAAAAAACAAGCAGGACAAAAACTAATAATAATGATTATGATCTCTAGCAGTGTCACGTGATATGTCTCTACTCATTGAATGACTTCTGTAGCAGCAGGTTTTCAGAATTTGACGACACATTAGCATCCCCTTCTTCACAACAGAGGCCCCCCCATCACACCAGAGCTTCCCTTTCACATCAGAAGTCCTCATCACATCAGAGGTCCCTCTACATGTCAGAGGTCTCCCTTATATATCAGAGTCCTCCCATCACTTCAAAGTCTCCCCTATACATCTAAGGCCCCATAAAAGAGTCAGAGGGCCTCCATCACATCAGAATCCCTCCCTATAAATGAAGACCCCTATCACATCAGAGTACCCCATGGCAAAGTCCTTCCATCACATCAGAGTCCCCTGTAACGACTTAGTAAATGATTTTTGATTCAGGGCAAACTGGGTCTCATGCTTGCAGCATCCCAGGCAACCCAAATGGCAACACTGGTGTAAGGTCTCAAACGGTTACCTTCAATGGGGCAGCAAAAGAGCTTAACATTCTCAGTACAATATGAGTTTTATAGAATTATTAATGATATGTAAGACAAGGGTCCTCCTCAAACTGAAACAAAACTTGAATCATACCCATGGGCATTAGGGCCACCTCAAACCTAGGAACAAATAGGCTAAAGATAGAAATTCTCCAGGTTATGTGACATGGTCTAATTGTAAGAATATAGATGCCAAAATGAAATCATCATTATTGTAGCCTCAATGTTAAATATTAAACCCAAATTCCTCATAAAATTGATCTTTTTTTTTGTGTAATGACACACAGTTAAAATTCCAGGACAAGTTATTTAAGAACACTTTACCTCCCAACAGCATACTCATGAAATGGGTAACGCTCATCCCAATCTAGATATACAGTACAAAAGGAAATTATAAATGAAGATGCAGCACAAGTTCACGCTTAGAAATATTAAAGCATTTCATCAACCACTGTGAAGGATGCTCAGGCAATTAAACGGCATAGTTTTATTACTTTTAACATATAAAAGTGATAATAATATATCATGATAATAGACTACTTTAATATTTTACATTTCAGTTGTCCAATTATTAACTATTTTTGTGTAAGTTATCCTCCAGGAGTGACTGCATTAGTGTATTTGTCCTTAGGCAAAATGATGGTCCCAGTCCACCCAGCCTCTGCCCCAATATAAAGATTGGAACAAAATACACTTAATTTGCATTCTTCATGATTCAGAAATCCGGTCTTTTTTGTAAATCTTGTATCTGCTCCTCAGCCCGTTCTTGTCATTCCCTAGCTTTAAATTACATCAAGCAACAGTAGAATTGAATTAGTACCCAGAAGGAAGTGGTGATGTCAACAGATCATCGATCAGGTACAGAGATTAGTGAGAGATGTTTTCTTGTGTCTGGACCCCATGGGCACTACACCCAAAAGGCCATGTTGTTCATCAATGTGTGCTGTTTCACATCAATATAGGGATAACTGTGTAGAATTTTGATACATTGTATATATGTGTGAGAGTCTCAGTTAGAGCCATTGGTCATCCCTCAGATATATCTTGGAGGCTTTTGAAGTGGTGCTAAATAGCAAGATCAACAGGTTCTTAGAGAGGTACAAACACCAATTTCCCTGGACTATAAAGAAGTCTACTGATAGTTTTGAACCCTTCGCTAGTCAGTCTATCTACATATACTGTAATGAGGACCAGACACGTCTGTTTCGCCCCTATCTTTGTTAAAAATGTATGACCTTTTTTCATTGCATCTCCAACTGACCTCCGTTACCATGCTCAAATGGCAGATGGCTGTAGTTAAAGAGAAAACACCTCAAGACTCGCAGAACTGGGTGCAGCAAGCCATACCAAATAACTATAGACCTGTTAGTTTAACTTCTATAGTTGGGAAGATACTGGAGAGTTTAATAAAAGACCACATATAAGAGTTCTTGCTAGAAAAAAATGTTTAAGCAACAGACAGCATGGATTAATGAAAGACAGAAGTTGTGAAACAAATGTGATTTCTTTTTATGAGGAGGTAAGTAAAACTTTGGACAGAGGGGTGGCTGTGGATGTGGTATACTTGGATTTTGCTAAAGCGTTTGACACCGTTCCCCACACTAATGTGTAAGGTAAAGTCTACAGGCTTGGAAAGATCGGTTTGTAAATGGATAGAAAACTGGCTAAAAGACTGAATTCAGAGAGTAGTGGTTAATGAGTCTTAGGGTCTGGGATTAAAAGTACCATTTGAGTGTTTGCAGATGACACCAAACTATGCAGTGGAATAATGTCCTTACAGGATGCCTCCAACTTACAAGCCGACCTCAATACATTGTTTAATTGGGCAACTATGTGGCAAATGAGGTTTAATGTTGACAAATGTAAAGTTATACACTTGGGGATAAGAATATGTATGTATTATACATACTAAGGGGAGTACAACTGGGGGAATCAATGGTGGGGAAGGATCTGGGTGTTCTGGTAGATCATAAGCTTAATAATGGCATGCAATGCCAAGCTGCGGTTTCCAAAGCGAGCAAAATCCTTTCTTGTATTAAGAGAGGTATGGACTGCAGAGAGAGATATCATTATTCCCCTGTACAAATTATTACTGAGACTTCATCTGGAATATGCAGTTCAGTTTTGGGCACCAGTTCACAAAAAGGATATCGGGGAACTGGAGAAAGTGCAGAGAAGGGCAACCAAACTGAAAAGAGGCATGGAGGAGCTCAGCTATGAGGAAAGATGAGAGGAACTGAAATAATTCTCTCTTGAGAAGAGGAGATTAAGGGGGAGGGGGATATGATCAACATGTATAAATACATTAGAGGTCCATATAGTGAACTTGGTGTTGAGTTATTAACTTTAAGGCCATCACAGAGAACAAGGGGGCACTCTTTAAGTCTGGCAGAAAAGAGATTTAATCTCCAAATACGGAAAGCTTTCTTCACAGTAAAAGCTGAGAAAAAGTGGAATATATTCCCTCAAGAGCTGATTCTGTCCAACTCAGTAGATTGCTTCAAAATAGGCCTGGATTCGTTCTTAGATGTACATAATATAACTGGATACTAACATTTATAGGTAAAGATGATCCAGGGAATTTCCAATTTCCTCTTGGGGGATCAGAAGGAATTTGTTTCCCCTGCTGGAGCAAATTGGATCATGCTTTTGTAGCCATGACCCCGACCTCTGAAGAGCTGATGGTGAACTTCAGGGTCAGAGAGAGCTGACATCCATTCTCACAGTGTGGGTGACTAGGCATAGTGGGTGTGAAGTAGTGTAGATTAAGTTGGGCGCAGGACACCTTGATGATGCAGAACAAAAGAAATGTATTTTCTCTTAAAGAATTGGGAAGAGAGGGTTAGGGCTAGTACACCCTGTGAACAGGTGCAAAAGCACTTGGCAGACTCCGAGACACACAAAAATAAAACAGCATATTGGTTGTATAGCTCCGGACGCCTTAAAGCTGAACTGCGCCTGAAAGAAAAGTTTCCTTTAGCAACTGAACTTGTATCTTGACTTGTACAAGTCAAGATACAAATTTGGTATCTGTACACATGCCAAACTTATTGTGTAGGACCTGGCCTTTATCTCGCAGCCTCCCGCTGCAGCTTCATGAACTTAAGCACACAATCTCTCTTAAAAGATTCCTTGGACTCCCACTGCCACTGGGTCTCTTGAACTTCACATAGCCAACTGCTCTATCTTCCGAGTGCCACCCACTATGACCTGACCTGCTGGGTCCCTTACTCGGTTCTTCAGCCCAACTGCTGAACTCTTTTGCAAGCGTCCCCCCCACTATCCTACTGGGTCCCTAGCTTGACTTCAGCTGAGACTTTCCCAACTTCTTCACCATCCCCGGTTAGTGAAAAAGGCTGCTCTGCTACTCTCTCAGACTCTGAACTCTGGCCTCTGATAACAGGAGTGTTGTCCCTTGAGGGCGACAGTTTCCCCTTTACCTCTGACCCTAGTTCAAGCTTTGCATCTGGCGGCAGGAATAGTTGTCCTCTGTTAGCAACTCTGTCCCTTCACCTCCGCCAAAGAGGGGTTCTCCAGCCACAGGACCCGTGCAACTTGGTTAGGTTTTCGACATGGAGCCCCAACCCTCCGCTGCTCCTTCTTATCCTGGGTAGGCCTCAGACTGCCTAGCAACCAGGGAACTCCCGGATAAGCCTCAGGCTTCTGGCTTAACAGCCGGGAGCATTCAACACATGTCCACCTTGACAGCCGGCTCAGGTGGCACAGAACCCCGATCACCTGACTCCTCCCAAATATATATGGTCTCCCAGCATTCTATGGGGCCCAAGAAAACCCCTGCCAACCTATCCACTCATATTCCAAGTTCATATGCATTTTATCATTCCAATCCCATAAGTAACAATGCCATCCAGTGCCACAAGAAAGAGGTGCATCAAACTCAGAGTTAGGAACAGAATCAGATCCCCTAACAATTGGCCAGGCTAGTTAACACCTAGCAAACTAGATTTGACAGCATCCCTGTATAAGACCAGGGTGCTACACTTTGCTGGGGGGGGGGGGTTTGCCTCCTTTGGATCATCTGTGGGTATAGGATTGTGTATATAGGATTGTATATATTCTTTCCCTTTTATTGGTTGAGTTGGATGGACATGTGTCTTTTTCAACCAGACTAACTATGTAACTATTGTGAGGAGTAGCTCGTGGGGATCACCCTTCAGAGGAAAAGACTCAACATGTAGGTCAGTTTCTTTAAAATCTGGTGGCGTGCCAGGTTTATTATTATTGGTTTGCAAGCTCAAAAACACATAAAAGAACAGAAAACAAAACCTCACCCACAAAACATAAGCACAGTGCAAACCTTGATTTTTGAGTCCATATTGGCAGACACAGCTCACACAGCTTTCTCCCTCTGAGATCCAGGATAGAGCTCCCCTCTGCTCTCTTCCTGGTCATTAAATGCAGGTAGAGAGGGGTTTGAGTGGATCAGAAAGTCTGGGCCAAAACTAGCTCTGCCATGGTGATCGGCAAAACCCGGGTTTGACTCCCGCTAGTCGTCTCAAAATGATTGCATGCGAGACGACAGGTATCGCCCGTCCATTGTGGCGCCTCGCATAATGTCACACTATGTAACTAAAATGCTCAATTAACACCTCCCTAGTGGACACATATTTCAAAGCCATGTCTCACTAGTATATGGTACATATGAGACTATAAAAAAATTAACCCTCAAAGCTCATTACTATGCTTTTGGGTTGGATTTAAAAGGGAACAATGTTTCCTCTATACTCCCTAGCTGAGGGTGTCTGGAGATATTCAATCAGCCAAATCTCTATTGTGCCCCTGGAGATGGACAATGCCCATTGTGCTCCCTCCTTCACAGAAAAACTGATGCAAGTGTACCCTAAGCAATTTTTCATTAGAAAGATAGTTTGGTGGCCAGTTAGGGCATGCAAGTCCATCTACCATCTGATGTCTGTACGCCGCTTTTTTTACCATCAGAGAAAGCTGCTTGTTATCTTATCATTTAGAAATGAAAAATGGTAATTTTCTTAAGAAAACATCTCCGCCTTGTCACACTTAATTATATGTTAATTAGCTGTCACCAGGAAGAATTCTTTCTGGTATAAATTTGCCTGCCAGTAACATTATAGAAATGTAACTTATTATTATTAGCATCAAAGAACGGACTGTACATAATAGATTAAACATCTTTTATAGAATGTTAAATGGAGCCTGACATTTATTTTCTAATTCATCTGACTGCGTACATTAAAGCGGAGATCTGCCCACAGAATTGTTTTTTTTTTTTCCTGCATCCCTTCTGGCTGTAGACATAGTATACATGAATGCATGTATACTATGTCAATCCCGTGCACTGTATATATTTATTTTTAAGAACGTATCTTATTTTAGGCGTCCTGGGTGATTCCATCTTGATTGTGGGCAATTGAAGCCCACTAGGACGATCTTCCTGGATAAGGTGCATGCTGGTTACCCTGCATGCACCACTTGATCTTACGTATGCACATTCTAACGTGCCCACAACTCAGTGCTGCCCACTTAGTGGTAGAATACAGAGGACCACATAGCAACAGGGCACTTAGAGTGAGTAAAACATTTTTTTTTTTGCCCAAATGTTGTTCCTATTGATTATAGAATGTTAAATATATAAAGATTGTTTTGTGGATGGAACTCCGCTTTAAGAGTTATGAACGGAAGCTGCCATATTATTCCAATAGACTCTACACTTTTTGCATTGTCCGTCCCCCGACTATTATTAGAATAAAGTCATATCTGGACCTTTTAACAGTGGTCTGGCATTTCCTTATACATTTGTATTATTCCAATAGCACAGCTGGAACTTTACATAGAATGCAGCAAATTGTTTAAAAGAAAATGTACAGTTTCATTTTTGTTTATCCAAATATATTTTTTTATTTATACATTATGTTTGGGGGACACAAAATTACAATTTTTAAACTTTATTCATTTGGGAATGATTATGGCGAAATTGATTTTGCAGTGAAATTACTGATTTCACCACTAACAAATACAAACAGACAGCATATTGTGCTGTTTCAGAAAAATTTGCTTGAAGAAAAAAATATATCTTCACTTAGAGGTTGTGTGTTTTATAGGTATATTTGCTTGTGTACATAAACCTCCTAGGAGATGGGGGGTTAAAGTTAAAAGGAAAGATAAGTGAAAAAAGCTCTGGTATGGTCTAATACACAAGCTTCCAATAATGTGCACTTATTTGCCCCTATGGAGAACCTGATGTAGCCCTTCGTGAATCACCCTAAATCCTTGTCTGCACAGATAAATCCATTCCTAGTGTGATGATATGCAAGGCAAAGTGGTAGACGGACGCTGCATGTTGCCTGGTATGCATTCATTTGGACTGGATTAAACAGTCCGGTCATGGCAGGGTTGGTTCCGGTCTGGAGTTTGAGGTCCACTGGAGTTCACCAGCAGGTGGCTTAAATAACCAGGAAGAGAACACACTCTAGCTCTGACCTGGAACTCAGAGAGAGATCTGAGGGAGCTCTGTGTCTGTTTGGACTTTAAAAGACAAGGTTTGCATTTTGGCTTATGTTTTGTGGGTGTAGGGGCCAGCCCCACACCGTATAGTGAGGTAACTGTCTTGTTTAGTTTAGCGCCAGATGGCAAGGACTTATTTTCTGTTTTGTTTGTCTTTTAACCTGCAACCTTTTACCAATAAACCTGGCAATCCGCCAGGTTTGAAAGAAAGTTGCCTGTACGCTGACTATTTTCCTGTGGAAAGATGATTCCCACGAGCTAATCTCCCACACTAGAGATAACAAAAGTGGAAAGATACAACCCACTGAATATAGGAGATACATCACCATTAATTCCATAGAGAGCATGCCCTCTATAGTCCCATTAACCCCCTATAAAACGTACTGATTCACCATTAATCACACAATCCTCTTTATTTGTCCACAAGGGAGTGGTCCGGCTCCCTTATGTATCCCTCTGTTAGCACCAAAATTCATGCTCATCTATGTCTACCAGATGCATCTGCATCTTGTTATTTAGGAGATTTATGTGACACATGGATTAGCTTCTTCCAAGACATCTGGTCATATACAGTATTTGTAAAACCCATAACTTCTATATCTCCTGAGCAAGTGGACCTTTTCTGTGAAATGCCTAGGGATATGTAGGTTACGCTGCAAATTTTTGAAGTTGGTGGGGTGATGGCCCAGTATGTTGTAGTATGCTCCAGTGGTCTCACTTTGGGGATGGCGCATGGTTCTGGGGGTGGCTCTTCCCCTCTGGGGGGTCTTGGGCTGATGGTTACACCAGGCTAGCCACATGCACCTTGGGTAAAAAATAAAGTGGTAAAGAATTAATGTGATGTATATTTGTATTTATATTGTTATATTCTGTTATTGTATACACTTCCTGTTTTTTGTTTTATAGATTTTATTATAGATTCTGATATGTTCTGCTCCTGATGAAGCGGCTTGGACCACAAAACGCGTAGAGCTCATCGGAGACCCTCTTCCCCTCCCTCTTTGTAAAGAATTTATTTACAGTACTGTACATGCTCCATTTTTGGACAGAGCAGTTCGTTATTTTGACTTACAATTGCAATAAGCTTGTAGAGGGCTGGATATTTGTTTTGGGTACAGCTATACCAACGATTCAGAATCTTTTCCACTTCTTCTTTGAATGTATTTTATGTATAATCTTTTTATATAATGTAAAAATAAAATTATGTAGGTTGATGTGTGGTTGTCATTATTTGATACCTGGTGTCTAAAAAGCCCAACTGCTTTTGTATTTTGTGATCGTGCTTAGAGACATCGTATCACCCAGGGTTGCCAACCGCCAGTAAATTTACTGACAGTTTGTAAAAATCAGTGATTTTTACAACTGTCTATAAATATCAGGGTCTGATAAGTTGTCATGCTGTGCTGACTTTTTAAGTGTAAATCAGGCAAATTACCTGATATGAGTATATGTTGTGTTTAAATATCAGTTGTCTTCGTTCTTAATAGGAGTTCTATTATTTTTCAAGTTGCCAGTAAAAATGTGCTTCGCCAGTAAATTTTCTATGTTTTGCCAGTAAAAAACACTGCGGGAGGTTGGCAACACTGGTATCACGTCAGCTAAGATGTAGCAACACCTGTCTTTGGATCACTGAGTGCAAGAACTGTCTATGATTTATCATGGGATACCATTATTATTACTGTGTTTGATTTATGATGGGATACTTTTAATAATATAATTACTATTACTATTATAAATAGACTTTATATGAATTTGTTAATAAATATGAATTTTATATATAAATGTGTTTAGATGTGAATTGCTTTTGACTGTGTTCTATTCCCATTTGTACCTTTAGGCCCTATTCACATTTGCGCAATACGTTTATGCACGTTTTTGGCGTGCTTTATTTGCTTGTTTGTCACGAATGTCAACAGCATAGGGCAGCCTATTCACTTGAATGTCTTACCCTACGTGCAACAAATATGCAAAGTAGCTCCTGCACCTTTTTTTTCCAGTGAGCCCCATGCGTTTTTGTAATGTGCATTTTGCTGCTTTTGCTTTTGCTATGGCATATTTGGTGTGTCATTAAGAAATAATGGCACTACAAGTGCAATGTGTGTTTTGACATGGTTTTTGGGAACACACGCATAAACACATGCTTCTGTGCACGTTCCTGGAACATGCAGGTGTGATGGGGCCTTAACCACTTGCTGACCAGCCACTATACATATACGGCAGGAGGTCAGCTAGATCACGCAAAGCGCCCTACCCGTATGGCGGTCTGTGCCTGTGATACTGTAGTCACGCCGCAGGAGTGCGCCCGCGGGTCCTGCAGACTCTGTGTTGGCCAGCGACCTGCGATCGCAGTATACAACGGGGATCTACCTATGTAAACAAGGCGTCATTCTGACAGGGTGATCGGGAACAGCGTTCTCTGTCATGTCCCAGGCAGCCCATTCCCCCCTACAGTTAGAACACACCCAGGGAATACAGTTAACCCATTGATCGCCCCTAATGTTAACCCCTTCCCTGCCAGTGTCATTTATACATTGTTCAGTGCATTTTTATAGCACTGATCAATGTGATAATGTCACTGGTCCCCAAAAAGTGTAATTTGGGGTCACATTTGTCCGCCTCCATGTCGCAGTCCTGCTAAATATTTCAGATCACTGCCATTACCAGTAAAAACATTTAAAAAATCCATAGATCTATCCTATAGTTTGTAGATGCTATAACTTTTGCGCAAACCAATCAATATACCCTTATTGCTTTTTTTTTTACCAAAAATATGTAGCAGAATACATATTGGCCTAAACTGATGAGTACATTTGTTTTTTATATATTTTTTTTTGGATATGAATTATAACAGAAAGTAAAAAATATTGTTAAATTTTTCAAAATTGACACTCGTTTTTGTTTATAGCACAAAAAATAAAAACCGCAGAGGTGATCAAACACAACCAAAGGAAAGCTCTATTTGTGGGGAAAAAAAGGCGTCAATTTTGTTTGGGTACAGTGTCGCATGACCGCGCAATTGTCAGTTAAAGCGACGCAATGCCGTATCGCAAAAAATGGCCTCGTCATTAAGGGGGTAAAACCTTTCGGGGCTGAAGTGGTTAAAGTCTACAAGTAGCATTGAACAGTTGCATAATGCTTCAATTAGAAAGCAAGAGTCTGAAGGCAAACCACTTCTACTGTACCCTATAGAGAACCAAATTATAAAGACACATCAATGCAGCTTGGCATTGAATAATACATCATTAACCCCTTCCTTACTGGGCACTTAAACCCCCCTCCTGCCCAGACCAATTTTTGGCTTTCAGCGCTGTCGCATTTTGAATGACAATTGCGCGGTCGTGCGACGTTGTACCCAAATAAAATTTGCGTCCTTTTTTTCCCACAAATAGAGCTTTCTTTTGGTGGTATTTGATCACCTCTGCGTCATTTCTGATCGCCGCTATAAACAAAAAATGAGCGACAATTTTGCAAAAAAGAATAATATTTTTTACTTTTTGCTAAAGTACAAATCCATTAAAAAATGTATTCATCTGTTTTGGCTGATATATATTCTTCTACATATTTTTGGTAAATCGCAATCGGCGTATATTGATTGGTTTGCGCAAAAGTTATCGCGTCTACAAACTGGGAATTGATTTATGGCGTTTTTATTATTTTTTTTTTTTTACTAGTAATGGTGGCGATCTGCGATTTTTATCGGGACTGCGATATTGGGGCGGAAATGTCGGACATTTTTTACACATTTTTGGGACCAATGACATTTATACAGCGATCAGAAATTTAAATGTCCACTGATTACTGTATAAATGTCATTGGCAGTGAAGGGGTTAACCTGCAGGGGGCAGTGAAGGGGTTAAGTATGTTCCCTGGCTGTGTTCTAACTGTGGGGGGGCAGGGCTGGCCGGGACATAACAGATCTAACTGATCCCAGTGACAGGGATCAGTAGATCTGTTATGTCCCCTGTCACAGAACGGGGAACCGCCGTGTTTACAACGGCGGTTCCCCGTTCTGCGGCTCCTGAAAGTGATCGGTGGGTCTCGGGCGGACATCGAGTCTGCCCGACCCACGGGCACACTCGCGCAGCGAGCGGCGCGCGCGCGCCGCCGCTGCCGCCAGGGGGCGCGCAGGAGCATGCGCAGTGGAGGACGTCCATGGACGTCCTCCCGGCATTTCAGGTCCGCGCTGGAGCCGTATTTCGGCAATAGCGCGGACCTGGAGTGGTTAAACTGGAAGTGGCAGTACTGGAGCCGGTCAGTTGCATGGCAGTGTTTATTTGCTAACAAGGAACATGCTGATAGGAGGAGAGAGTATAGTGAGATAGATATGAGCTCATCAGTGTGCTGCTTCTCTTTTCACCGAGCAGTCACAAGTAGTAGACAAAACCTGTAACAGAGTATCTTGCCTTGGAAGACAGGCTGTGTAAATCTCAGCACTGGATGGATGGATATACAAATCTTTTAGCAAAGAATGGCTCATTTATTTGTATTTAATCTTTGCATACAGCCTGGATTTCAACTTTAAATCTTTATTTGTGAAACAAAAGCTTTATCCAAACAGTAAATAAATAGAAAATATAAAAGAGATATCAATTTAATATCTAAGGCTTCATTTGAACCAATGTTTTTTGCTTTTTGCAGAAACACAGCACATGTTTTTTTAACATGAGTTCCTATGGAACATGTTTACATCAATGCATTTTTGTGCCTCTGCATTTTTGAAAAGGATCAGGGAGTTCTTAAAGTGCAAAACAACGCTTTTTTTTTCAATAGACTTCAATGGAGACGCTGCAGAAAAGCATGTAGTGCGTTTTTAGCACGTTTTTTGACGCGGTTTGCATTTTGCATTATTTAATCTGCCCAAAACTGGCCAAATTAAAAGAAAATACATAACAAAACGCTCAAAAGCAACATGCATATGTGTGAATGGAGCCTTATAAACATAAAGCTGACCCCAGACCCAGCTACATGTTTCGTTTAAACTAGAGAGCCCCTTCAGGTACAATGCACAGAAAGAATATCCAATATTGTACTGTGTTGAGTGGCAAAAGTGCAAAGCACATGATCGATAATATACAAACAAGGTCGACAGAATAATTTAGAAGCTTTTAGCAAAACATTCTGTCAGCCTTGCTCCGCTGTAGAACTAGCAATGAAATATAACACCCATGAAATAGCTTTCAGGATACGAGAAAATAAAAGAAATTGAGATATAAAGTGGCAGGATATCATTTAATAACAGTTTTACCCAGAAATCATTTCCAAAGGGATGGTTTTGCAGGTTAAAAGCTTTTTCCTCTGACCCATCTCAATCTAAAACTCAGCAATGTCATCAGAAAAAAAAAAAAAAAATGAATGCCAACATGTACTGTGACATACTGAAGCAGAGCATGATCCCCTCCCTTCAGAGACTGGGCTGCAGGGCAGTATTCCAACATGATAATGACCCCAAACACACCTCCAAGATAACCACTGCCTTGCTAAAGAAGCTGAGGGTAAATGTGATGGACTGGCCAAGCATGTCTCCAGACCTAAACCCTATTGAGCATCTGTGGGACATCATCAAACGTAAGGTGGAGGAGCACAAGGTCTCTAACATCCACCAGCTCCGTGATGTCATTATGGAGGAGTGGAAGAGGACTCCAGTGGCAACCTGTGAAGCTCTGGTGAACTCCATGCCCAAGAGGGTTAAGCCAGTGCTGGAAAATAAAGGTGGCCACAGAAAATATTGACAGTTTGGGCCCAATTTGGACATTTTCACTTAGGGGTGTACTCACTTTTGTTGCCAGAGGTTTAGACATGAACCACTTGCTTACTGGGCGCTTGAACCCCCCTCCTGCCCAGACCAATTTTCGGCTTTCAGCGCTGACGCATTTTAAATGACAATTGCGCTGTCATGCGACGTTGTATCCAAACAAAATTTTTATCATTTTTTTCCCCACAATTTTGAAAAAAGAACAATATTTTTTACTTTTTGCTATAATACAAATCTAAAAAAATATATATATAAAAAAAAATATTCATCGGGTTTGGCCGACATATATTCTACATATTTTTGGTAAAAAAAAACCGCAATCAGCGTATATTGATTGGTTTGCGCAAAAGTTATCGCGTCTGCAAACAATGGGAATTGATTTATGCCGTTTTTATTATTATTTATTTTTTTTACTAGTAATGGCGGCGATCTGTGATTTTTATCGGGACTTTGATATTGGGGCGGACATGTTGGACATTTTTGACACTTTTTTGGGACCAATGACATTTATACAGCGATCAGAAATTTAAATGTCCACTGATTACTGTATAAATGTCATTGGCAGGGAAGGGGTTAACACTAAGGGGGGCAGTAAAGGGGTTAACTGCATGTTTTCTAAGGGTGTGGAGCCCTACTTCAGCAATAGTGCAGATCTGTACTGGTTAATGGCTGTGTGTTGAGTTATATTGAGGTTACAGCAAATTTACTCTGTTATACAAGCTGTACACTCACTACTTTACATTGTACAAAGTGTCATTTCTTCAGTGTTGTCACATGAAAAGATATAATCAAATATTTACAAAAATGTGAGGGGTGTACTCACTTTTGTGAGATACTGTAGATGCTAGTTACCTGGATGAAATAGCAAATTAACAGTCTAAGTCTCTCCCCTGGCACAACTATGCAGGAGTTCTGACTATTCTTTGTCTTGGCTGGCAGCATGCTTGTTTCAGGTTTCTCACCACAAAATATTAAAGTGATATTAAACCTTCTTTTTTTTAAAGCACTTTCAACATCTAATCACTTACTTAGTATACAGCTTCTGTATCCTTTAACCACTTGCCTACCAGCACTTTCCCCCCTTCCTGCCCAGACCAATTTTCAGCTTTCAGCACTGTCACACTTTGAATGACAATTGCGTGGTCAAGCAACACTGCACCCAAACTAAATTTTTATAATTTTTTTTCCTACACAAACAGTTATCTTTTGGTGGTGTTTAATCACCACTGGGTTTTTTATTTTTTGCTAACTGAAAATTTTGAAAAAAAATAAAAAACATTTTCATAGTTTGTTATAAAATTTTACAAACAGGTAGTTTTTCTCCTTCACTGATGTGTGCTGATGAGGCTGCACTGATGGGCACTGATAGTCTGCACTGATGGGCACTGATGAGGCGACACTGATAGGCATTGTTGGGCCCTGATGTGCACTGATGAGATGGCACTGATGGGCATTCATGGGCACTGATAGGTTGCACTGATGGGCACTGATAGGTTGCACTGATGGGCACTGATGAGGCAGCTGATAATACAAAATATAAGCGCCAACCTCGGAGTCTTTCAAATATAAATTATAAATATAACCACAAACTAGTGACAGTTCAAAATATATACGGCTGCTGTACCTCAGGTGAACCTGCTGAATCATATGTGTTTAAATCACAGCGCCATATTGTGAATGCTCAAAACCACAACAAAATGTAAAAAATAAGAATAATATAGAACATTGAATTTTTATACATGTGTATAAATAAAGTTCATGTATGTAAAATATGAGTGTCCCAAAACTTTTGAAGAAAGTGCTTTGCAAAGACGTCACTTCCGGGTCTGTCGCGGTCATTGACGTCACTTCCTGCAGCGTGGCCAGCAAGTCGGAACGCACGCCATCTCCATTGTTTTCATTCATTGATGTGACGCTGTTTTACACGTGGATTTTGTAAGTTGATTTTATTTATGCGCAATAAAGCGAAGTTTTAGCAGTCTGCACTATGGAATCTCTTTTGTTATTCCCCTGAGCACTAGAGTTCTCCGGTGTCGGCAGCCTATGGTCCTGGTCGGATAAAGTTTACCCCCTACAAGCTCAATTGATCCACTGACTGAAAAGCAGTGGATCCACAGCATGTGGTGAGTGCGGGACTATAGGGGGTCACCCAGCACTGTTCACCATATCACTGGAATGTATATTTGAGCACTATTGGAGCACTTTTTCAAGCACTTTTGCAAAGCACTTTCTTCAAAAGTTTTGGGACACTCATATTTTACATACATGAACTTTATTTATACACATGTATAAAAATTCAATGTTCTATATTATTCTTATTTTTTACATTTTGTTGTGGTTTTGAGCATTCACAATATGGCGCTGTGATTTAAACACAACTGATGAGGCAGCACTGGTGGGCACTGATGAGGCTGCACTGATAGACAACACTGATCGGTGGCACTGATAGCTGACACTGATGAGGAGGCACTGATGGGCACTGATTGGCAGCACTGGTGGGCACAGATTGGCAGCACCGGTTGGCACTGTTGGGACTGCACTGATAGTCAGGAGACTGATAAACAGTGTCCTGATTATCTGTGTACATTTACACAATCCGGTTATCGGCTCTCTTCTCCTCTCCTCATGCTCTCAGCATGGGAAAAGGAATGCCGATAACCAGCTTCTGTTTACATTGTGATCAGCTGCTGATCAGCTCTTTACCTCAATCTGTGAACAGCAGTGTCCAGGGGACACTGCAATCACAGAGCATGCTGCCCGCATGCCGCAGCGGGCGCGATCACAGGAGGCCGTCATTTGACGCCCTCCCAGAACTGGCTGGCTGGCCCTGTAGCCATCATTCAGCTATAGCGTGGTCGGTAAGTGGTTGTCTATGTTCCAGTCTAAGCTGGTGCCATGTCCACTGCCTCAGGTTTTCTGTTTCAGGTTGGCTCTTTTCTCTGGCAGCATTCTATGGAGTCACCTTTGCATGCAAGGACTAGAGTTGTGTCTCCTACACTGTTTGCATAAACAGAAGCACACAGCCCTGTAGCCTAGGATGGCAAGGCACTCCCCTGATCCTCCCTTCTCCAAGCTAACAGACTGGTTGGAGATTGCACTGTACAGTGTCAACTCTTTTATATGAAGACTGGAAGTTTGGGGAAGCAGCACTGAGAGAGTAGAAGCCAGCAGCATCGAAGTTCTAAAATTGTAATAAAGTAATTTACTGGGAAATGCTTATATTATTGAGGTCAAGATGGTAAACTAAAAAAAGCTAAGGGTTCATTACTTCTTTAAGGCTAGAGACTGCTGTCACTAGCCTTTTAAAAGGAGCCCCCATATTCAGAGGAGTAACTAGAACCTTCAGGGCCCCGGTGCAAGAAATTATGAAGGGCCCCCCTGACCCCTGGTCAGGGCCCTTCCCTCTTCCCACTGATCCTGGGGCCTTTACTCCCGTCGTGGGTCCCTTTATTACAGTCCCACCGAATAAACGAATAGTTGTGTACCGAGCCTCCCATTCATTCAGAAATGGAAGTATAGTAAAAACAGTTTCCATTAGGAGGAAAATGGAGGAGATTGGTTCCTTTAAATGCCGCCCCCACCATTCCTCCTATCCAGGTGTACAAAGGAGGCACAGAGGGCCCCCTAGAGCACAGGGCCTGGTTGCAATTGCAACCCCTGTAGTTACTCCCCTGCCCATATTTCTTTCACTAAAGTTTTTATGCTGAAGGAAATGGAAATTCCGCTCTGGGAGGTGCCTATCCTTCTACGCTATACAAAGAGGCCTTCTAATCACATAAGGGATTTTCATATTCTATATAAATCCCCTTTAAAACTTCTGTTTGCTTTGTATTTAGCTATCCCCTTCTATGTACAGCACTTTCCCAAGCAAATACTAAACTTTGCATCGCTCATTTATAATATGAGGATGTAAATGCATGCATCCTAACTATACAATTATTTCAGAGGATTAACATTAATTTCAATAAGCAGCATTCAAACAGATTCTTCATTCAGCAACATCTGCTTCCTCTCAGAAGAAGGGATAAAACTGAGCAATTAATCACAATTACCCCAGACTATTCAACAAATACAGACAGCCTGATACTTTTAGCTGTGGCTTCATTGGTAATATCTAAACAGGGAGGAAGAAAATTATTTAATTTTTGTCATTTGACAAATTATGGCTATTTGCAGCTGTGTGTGGTGATCAGGTTGTGAGCAATTGATTATTAAAGTGATATTAAAGATAATTTAAAAAAAATAACAAACATACTTACCTGCTCTGTGAAATGTATTTGCACAAAGCAGCCCAAATCTTCCTCTTCTTGTGCCCCCCGCCAGTGTTCCTGGTTCCTCCACTTCTCCTAGTGCCCCCATAGCAAGTCATTTGCTGTGGGGGCACTCGGGCATGCTTGCTCCCCTTGGGCCCTCCTCTCTGTGTTCATAAGACACAAAGAACAGAACTTGGCCTGCCCCTCGCTCCTTCCTCACTGGCTGTGATTGACAGTAGCAGAAGCCAATGGCTCCCGCTGCTGTTTCTCAGCTAATGAGGGGGCAGAGTCCCAGGAGAGCAGCTGCTCTTATGCACAGTGCTAGATTGCGATTGGCTTGGATAAGTAATAGGGGGGCTGCGGGGGAGCTGCAGACTGAATGTTTTTATACCTTCATGCATAGAATGCATGAAGGTAAAAAACCTTCAGCCTGTAGAACCACTTTAAAAATATGTATACTCCTATCACAATTAGGTAATAGTGCAGTAATTTTGGCTTGAAAAAAAAAACTTTTTTTTAGAGGATATGGGGGTACATACTTAGGGTAGTTTTGTTTAATTAAATCTAGCTATACATTAATGAAATAGATTTTCAAATGAAATCCACCCTTGAAGTTGCACTGAAAGAGATAAATGCCTGTTGCATCTAGTGGGGGCTGAAGAAGCTGTATTGATTACCTTACCCCCCTCCAGCCAGCCCCAGCGCACTCCTCCTTTCCCTTCGGTGCTCTGGACTGTGGGCCATCCCCCAGTGTCATCTCATACAATTAGGACCATTAATGTTGCATTGTATGTGGAGGAGATAGGAGTGCAACCATAACCCAGGAACAATTTAAAGAGGAGGCTTCGTTGGACAATTAACAGAAAGTCTGTTGGAGCAAGGCATAACTCCTATTACTCCTTATTCCTCTACCCCTAGAGTGAACAAGCAGGTAACCCTTGTAGTGCAGGGGTGGGGGCCACTGCAAGGGCAGATTTTGCCTAATTCCTTAAGTTGGGCTTTAACCACTTCCCACCCAGCCTATAGACAAATGGTGGCTGGGTGGGAGCACTGTTATCCTGGGTGGACGTCATATGATGTCTTTCCAGGATCGCACCTCGGGCGCACCCCATAGACAGTGCTGCAGTGCAATCTGTTACCCACTGTGTCCACCGGATGATAAATCAGTGTACTGGGCCACTGCCAGGCACCATGTGTTTGCTGTTATCACATATTGCGGATCACATAGCAATTGTACACAGTGAATGGATTCCATTATTACCATTCTTTGTGTACTATTGTGTTGATTTCTGTGATTGGTCACAGTAATCGCATGGTACAGACAGGGCCAATCACAGCCCATCTGTACCAGGTGATTAGCTGTGGCCAATCACAGCTAATCACAATAGTACTGTACACACCGAATGAATGGATTTCATTCAGAAAATATGGTTGCTTATAATAGTGATTATCACTGTTATAAGCAATCATAGTGTGTAAACAAATCCAGATATCTTCTCAGTTTTCTACTATGGTAAAACGTATTGTTCTGGTCACAGAACGTAAAAAAAATTGTAATAAAAAGAAAAAACAATGTAATAAAAAAGAAAAAAAAATGATTAGTATTTTTTTTACATACTGTCCCTGATCACTGCCACACCAGTTATATGATGATGCTGTACTACACTGGTGACAGCATGTAAAAAAAAAAAATGTGAAAAAAAACTATTTTTTTAATTTCTTTATTTCCCAAAATATTGTGACAAAAAAATTACAATCTCAAAAAACTCGCCATGCCTCTTACTTGGACTTTCTACTTTCCAAAACAGGGTCATTTGGGGGGTATTTGTACTGTCCCAGCATTTTTGGGCCTCAGGCTATTTTCAGATATATATATCGTAGTTTCTGGACTCTATAACTTTCCTACAGGCTCAATAATATACACTGATTTGGGTTATTTTTACCAAAGAAATGTAACAGCAAACATTTTGGCCTAAATTTATGAAGAAAGATCTTTTTTTTTGCAAAAATTTCTAACAGAAACAAAGAAAAGTGCATTTTTTTTCAAAATAGTTTTTTTTTGTATATTTAGCAAAAAACAAAAAACAAAAAAAACAACAGTGACTAAACACCACCAAAAGAAAGCTCTATTTGTGTGAAAAAAAAATGATAAAAATTTCATTTGCGTACAGTGTAGCATGACTGCGATATCGTCATTCAAAGTGTGACAGCGCTGAAGGCTGAAATTTGGCCTGGGCAGGAAACGGGTGAAAGTGTCCGGTATGGAAGTGATTAAAAAGAAACTGTCATCATGCCCATTCAAAGTAAAGTAACAGTGTCTTTGCTAAGGGCCCACCCTGGCCCACATTTACTCACCCTTCAAGCTTTCCCTATTACTTCTTCCACTGTTGCAGTCAGCACCTAAATCTGATGACTGGCATGGTATACTAAGAGGAGCGGTGAAATCACTCCCTCGTCATGGAAGAGTTCTTTGGCCTAGCGATTGGCTGCCAGCCCCCAGCATTGTTACATGGGGGTAGGTCATATTCTCCATGACCCTGTTGCTTTTTCTTGAGCGATCAAGGTGAAATTGTCTTATTGAAAACCACAAAGAAAACTTTTAGTTTGCCTTCTTCGTTGACTTTTGCTTATCCCTAATTACAATATTAATGATATATAATCATGAATTATGTATAATAAATCCAATGTAGTATAGATAAAGTAATCCTTCTAGGTTTAATCTAACATTAGATACAGTGTTGCCAACTTCCTTTAGTGTTTTTTACTGGCAAAACATAGAAAATTTACTGCCATTTTTTAATGGCAACTTGAAAAATAACTGAACTCCTATTAAAAATGAAGACAATTGATGTTTAACCACTTGACAACTGGGCACTTAAACCCCCTTCCTAACCAGACCAATTTTCAGCTTTCAGTGCTCTCACATTTTGAATGACAATTACTCAGTCATACTACACTGTACCCAAATGAAATTTTCGTCCTTTTTTTCACACAAATAGAGCTTTCTTTTGGTGGTATTTAATCACCACTGGGGTGTTTATTTTTTGAGCAATAAATGGAAAAATACCGAAAATTTTGTAAAAAAATGCATTTTTCTTTATTTCTGTTATAACATTTTGCAAATTAGTAATTTTTCTTCGTAAATTTTGGCCAAAATTTATACTGCTATATGTCTTTGGTAAAAATAACCCAAATTAGTGTATATTATTTGGTCTTTGTGAAAGTTATAGAGTCTACAATCTATGGTGCCAATCACTGAAAATTTATCACACCTGATGCACTGACGGCCTGTCTCATTTCTTGAGGCCCTA
>BLSH010277350.1:130250-160669 GCA_018402905.1 Glandirana rugosa
ATTCCGGACACGTCTTCTGACAGTTATACATGGCCAATACGGTCCTACTCAACTTATCCTTATGTAAGGGTGTCTATGTGTGACTTCCGATCACCTATCTGAAAGATCTTCTCATGTCCCACCGTTGAAGTATAATTTCGGGTACCAAAACTTTACTCTACAGGTTGTACGAGTATGTCCATACTACCAGTCTACAGTTCGAAAACCAGTATAACAATTCTTGGACAGATACTGGTCCGTATTGTTTGGATAACCGATCACTGGTACCATCCTACACGGTATGGAGACGAATATCCAACGATCAGTGTTTGATCGTCGTTATTGGAGTCAGTTTTACCGTGCGATCGTTCGGGTTCCGTCCGGACCCGGACCCGGACTTTGTCACGAAGTTCGGACGGACCAGCAGAACCCGAACTTCCAGGTGTTCGCTCAACTCTAGTTAGGAGTCAATTGAATTATTACTTTTTATTATTTTGACTGAGGTTATTGCTGCTAGTTTGTGACTAGCAACCTATAAGCAGAGGTATGGCACATCCTACCATGGTCACTAGCCAATAGGTTTGTTATGCCTGGTCATAGACAGGTTCTTAACAATATGACCAAAAGCTTGACATCTGACCATCATACCTGTATGAGCATGTTGGACATCTCATTTCAAAACCATGGGCTTTAATATGAAGTTGCCACCCTGTACTCTTCTAGAAAGTCTATCCACTAGCCTTCAGTGTGTATCTGTGGGAATGTATTCCTATTCAACTCATCCTGGCATAACCGGTACATATTGACAGTCTTCTGCACAGGCCTTAAACCAATGGATCCCGCTAGCCCTTGGGCATAAATTTGCATAAGATGAGATTTGTTCCCAATGTCAACTAATGTGAACCAATAGAACAGAGATATTTATATACTTCAGCTATTCCTGGAAGATGGTGACATTTAGCTTAAGGTGTATTTCCACTTTTGAAGTCAAATTTGAGAGAAGCCCACTATATATTTATGGGTTTTCATTCAGACTGGGTTCACACCGAATACCGATGTGGCTCCCAGCAGGGGTACGGTGTGTTCTGTCTCACCGTTTCAGGTCCGATTTCAGCCTGAATTTTTGGCTGAATTCGGACCTGAAATGGACCAAAAGTTGCACAGGGCTCCTGTGCAAATTCGCACCGGAGCAGCATCGGAGATATGTGTGTCCATAGGGAGCCGGTCAAAATCTCCTGCAATTGCAAATTGGATGCAGGGAAACCGCATCCAATTCGCAATGGTGTGAACCCAGCCTCAAAAAGCATGCTTAATTTTTTAATACCTTTTAGACGTTTCTCAAGAGATGGTGTCATGCCTGACTGCAAGGTTTTCAGAACAATGTTAGAGTGAGCCTGTCTCAGGTCTGTCCTCATAAACATTGCATTAACAATGCAAGAAGCTCAGCCTTTACACCTTTAACCTTTTTTTTAGGACAGACAATGTTGAAATCTAGTTACAATTGATAATGAAGATCTGCCTGCATAGAGGTAATTATGGCAAACAGCTGCCCGGCCCCATCATAAACTACCTAGGAACTGCCTTCCTTGCTGGAAGGTCAAGAATAGAACATCTAAAAAAGGTAAACTGTAATTTTTAATATTTTTTTAAGTTACGCTATGTGAATGGGGACATGTAACATGTAAAGTATGTAAAGTAGGCGTTATCCCAATTTGGCTGCAATAGTGGAAATATACTTTTAGTTACAAACAGTCCAATATAGTTCAGAGAGATATGGTATGAGAGGAAAGATGAGAGGCCTATTACTAGCAGAAGGCATGTCCCAGAGTCCAGCATCCCATAAAAGGGGGATGCAAGTAGGCCCTTTCTGTTGGGCTGAGTGTTTGGCAGACCCCTATGTGAGTCCTTCATCTGGAGGTCGTTTCACCTCAGCAAGCTAGGCGCCTTTTTGTACGGGGATGGAAAATTGAGGAGTGTGCATATACCATTCACAAATGAATTTTATCACTATGTGACTTCTTTATTATTTGGGGTGTTGGTATATCTAATCTTGTTTAAAAGGAAAATGGTACTGCGCAGCCTCAGATAATATCTATCTGTATCAACCCTTTGAATAATATATAAATAGTGAAATGGCAAAAAATATTCTGTGATTAATTCATTAATAATGTGACTCTTCCATATAAAACGTTCAGCAAAAATGCATAAAAATGTGACCAATAAAATCTTCAATATAAAAATACATTTGCATAAATTATATGAACCAAAAATTAGTGAAGTGATATTATCACAGTGAAGCAGGTGTAAACATATAAAAACACAAATGTGTATAAAAAGTCCTTGTAACAAAAATACCATGAGGACCTTTATTGAATTTTGAAGTTGTGTGCAAAGGCTGAAGGTTTTTTACCTTCATGCATTATATGCATGAAGGTAAAAGATCTTCATTGTACTGCTCCCCCCACAGTACCCCCTAATACTCACCTGTTCCCCCTCTCGATCCAGTGATGTGCGCCAGAAACTCGGCTGTCCCAGGATTCCCTCTCTTCATTGGCTTATACAGCAGTGGGAGCCATTGGCTCTCAGTGCTGTCAATCACAGCTAGTGAGCCAATGAGGAGAGATCAGGGCTCAGGGCGTGCATGCATCAGTGCCCCCATAGCGTGCGACTTGTTATTGGGGGCACTGGTCAAGGGGGAGGAGCGCCGCCGGAGAACCCCGAGAAGAGGATCGGGGCTGCTCTGCGCAAAACCACTATACAGAGCAGGCAAGTATAACATTTTGTTATATTTTTTTAAAAAAAAGTTGAACTTTTAATACCACTTTAATAATTAGGTACTTGGGTTCCTTTGGCCTGAAAAAGCTGGTTTCACCAGAGAAACCCGTTAACGAAGGCATTACTGGTTTATGATTATGTTCTGCTTGATACTATGCTTTGTTTAATTATACAATATATTGTACTGTACCTCTGGTATAAATGTTTTTGACATACCCTTATAAACTAGTAATTTCCCCCCTGTGATTCATTGAGTAGCTTTATGTGCTCTATATATATAATTTTAAGTATTGGGATAGATTTTCATCCTGTGCTTTTAAATATTTTTGTAAAAAATATATTTTTATGTAATATTTTATTTTTTTTGAGTTGTACGTTTTTGTGGCTGATGTTGATTTGCTTGACTACTTCAACATTTTGTGAATATGAATTAAAAGTTCCATAAACTACATAGAGCCCTTGCACTGCTCCAGGCTTCTCCAGTAGGGGGAAGCTAAAAATGAAAGTAAAGTTTCCCGTTTTTTTTCATAAAAAAAATAAACATGTCATGCTTACCTGCTCCGTGCAATGGTTTTGAAAAGAGCAGCTCTGATCCTCCTCTTCTGGGATTCCCTTCTGGCGCTCCCCACGCTGAGTGCCCCCATGGAAAGCATTTTCCTATGGTGGACACTCTTGCAGGCTCTCTCCCGAGCCGGACTGTGTGCATCTATTCAGACACACAGCCCAGGTCAGGTCCGCCCCCTGTTCTCTGCTCACAGGTTTTGACTGACAGCAGCAGGAGCCAATGGCTTGCACTGCTCTCAGCCAAGCCTTATGAGAGCTGGGAGAGTTCACAGTTGGTGAATAACCAATGCAAAACCAATCCGCGCTACAGATGAAAGTGTGTAAGCAAAAAGCTTCAAGAAAAGGAGCTAATGATAAGTTCTCATGAGGAGGGGGGCTGCTGCTGCCTGCAAGCCCCTAAGGGCCTGAGTGGAATAGAATACAAATAAAGCTGCGCCAACCCCTCTATTCATAAGTCCACGTCACCCAATAGATCTGTGATTATGTACTCAGTGATGAACATAATAATCATATAGAAAAACAAGTCTCAGAAATGTGTCAAATTCTTAACACAATATAAACAAATAGTAACTTAATAGTGAAAATAAATAGTCCTGATAACAGTCCATGAAAGTGCAAATGTGCAAAAACGTGTCATAAAGTGACCAAATGATCCATCAAAATAGAGTGACTGTAGTGCTTATAAATGACAAAGTGCTCCGCAGTGCTTGGTGACAGCCCCCTCATGTATCCCCACTTACCAGAGATAATGGACCCCCAGCTTTTCAGTCTAGGGGTTGGATACTGGTGGTGGCAGGATCGTGGATCCTTAGCATAGGTAAAAATAGGTGTCCAAATGCTGGGTGACCAGATATTCCCACTCCAATATTCTATTCTGGGGCATTGGTTCAAAGTATTGAAGTCACTGCTTGGGAACGATCATGCGAGTCAGCCAATGTCCTCCCTCAATGGCTTCCATTAGAAAGGTATCTAAGATTTTTTGGAGCTGCAGAATAGACCCGGAGCTTGAAAAGGACGAGCTTCGCAGTTTCATATACAGCAGATAGCATTTCTTTGTCTGGTCTCGGCTCCATCTAGTTGTTGGTCAATCCGATGATCTTCAGCCCGGTAACTCTCAGGTAGGTCTGGGGGGCCAGAGAGGAGAACTCCCAGGCTGTGCTGATGCTGTTGCACTTTGATGGACTGTTATCAGGACTATTTATTTTCACCATTAAGTTACTATTTGTTTATATTGTTAAAGTGGTAGTAAACCCTCTGATCATTTTCAGCCAAGGAAGCTGCCATCTTGGCCTCTGTTTAATCTACAACTGCCATGATGTTGCACATGTGATCAGCTATGACACCAGCCATTGGATGGTTTGACAGTTTGGTTTAGAGCACAACCAATGGGAGTGTTACATTTCCGGCACATGCCGGAAATGTGACTGAAATTTAACCTGTTAAATGCATGGGTTTACTACCGCTTTAAGAATTTGACACATTTCTGAGACTTGTTTTTCTATTTGTTATTAAGTTCATCACCGAGTAACTGAGTACATATTCACAGATCTATTGGATGGTGTGGACTTATGAATAGAGTGGTTGGCGCAACTTTATTTGTATTCTAGTTCACAGTTTGTATTACTGTTATATTGGTCAGGCAACGCACTGCCACCTTTGTATCCATTGTGCTATGTGCTGGGTGTTCAGTGTGCCCCTGTAACTTTAAGAATGGGTGGGCTCCCTTCAGTCCATCTGCCCTCCATCTATCCAATCAGAATGCATGTGCTCTCATTGTATTGATACTTTGGGCCCAATTTGGACATTTTCACTTAGGGGTGTACTCACTTTTGTTGCCAGTGGTTTAGACATTAATGCAGGCTTCCTCAAATTATGGCCCTCCAGCTGTTGCGGAACTACACATCCCATGAGGCATTGTTAAACTCAGACATGAGTAGGCATAATGGGAATTGTAGTTCCTGAACAACTGGAGGGCCATAGTTTGAGGACCCCTGCATTAATGGCTGTGTGTTGAGTTATTTTGAGTGGACAGCAAATTTACACTGTTATACAAGCTGTACACTCACTACTTTACATTGTAGCGAAGTGTCATTTCTTCAGTATTGTCACATGAAAAGATATAATAAAATATTTACATAAATGTGAGGGGTGTACTCACTTTTGTGTGATACTGTATATAATAGCATTATGCTTGAAATAAAAGTACAGCTTATTCAGTAAATAAAATAAACTTTTTTAAAATGTCTTTTTTTTAGAAATGGAATAACAAGGACTGTATATGGTAAGAGGATTTCACCTATACATGAAAACAGGTATCACCCGCCTTTCCCTCATAATAAAAAGCTTCTTGCCAGTATGCATTTTTAGGTATTGACAATGCTGATCTGAAAACATATATTGCCTTTGTAAGAGCTTGATGAATGTTCTCCTGATTTTCAGGTGTAATTTTATCTATGAATGAAGGGTTTGTGTATTTTTGGGAGGCCGAGGTTTGTAACACTTCTTTACTTGAAGATGCTGCTGGTGAAGAAACACTTTGTGATGATCCAGAAGCAGCAGAAATAATATTTCTGGATAGAGAACTCTGGAGGGAAAAGGGAGGCCCAGAGTAAAGTCGAGAAAAGACATGGACGGAGGGCCGGCATGGCAGGGGTTAAAGGGGTTTGGTTCAAGTAGGGATTTCAGCATAGTATACAGGAAATATAAGTGGTGGGACCATTTGATTGGTGTCTTGAACAGGAACAGGTGGAGTGTCAGGGAATAGCCAAACTAGAGGTCACAGGAAGTTTACAGTCGGAAGGAAGCTACGTTGGAGGAATTTTTCCACCCTCCCTCCCCCTTTTTTTTTCTAGATTTTTTGGTTCTGGGGTCCTCCCTTCCTTTTTTCTTTTAAGGAAGCTTTTTTGTTTTATTTGTCATGGCAGCCAGCTGGGTACAAGGTCCTGTTAGGTTAATATGGGGCACACATATACTTGGTAGGGACCCATCTGGGGTACGGCTCCCAGTATTTGGTATGTTGTTATCTGAAACTGGTTGTTTCCGAATCGGTGCCGTGGCAGTTGGAGGCCTATTTTAAGTTGGACGCAGGTACTTTTCTTCTTTACTAAAATATATAAATCAGCGCCTGCCTATGTGAAAATTGTATCAAAAATTTCCATACAAACATAAACAATAATTGCTGTGAAACCCGTGAAAGTAAAACAACAAATTGGGGGCTGCTGTACTCAGGTACTGAACCTGCTATCACAGGTGGAACGCACGCCATCCGAATCCATTGCCAGGAGCTGTGTCATATGTTATTGATGTCTGCTTTACAGCTAAACGTCTGTAAGCAGGTTTTTATTATCTGCGCAATAAATCGTGGTTTTAGCAGTCTACACTATGGTATATCTTTATTTCTTTTGAGTGCCTTGGGATCCGGAACACCCTATGTGGTCTCGTTTTGGACCGGGATACTAGCCCCCATCAGCCTGTTTGACCCACTGACTGAAAAGCAGTGAGTCCATACCATCTGGTGAGTGCGGGCACTTCAGGGGGTCACCAGTCACGTTACCACTTTTTGCACTGGATTATATATGTTGAGCACTGAAGAGCACTTTATTTGGAGCACCTGATTATTTCACAAGTGGACTGTGCTATTTACCAGTTATGTTATTATAATTGGACTATTTGTTTGTGGTTGGCGCTGACATATTATTTTCCACTTTTCTTCTTTGATGCCTACTAGGAGTGGCAGTGTAAAAGGTCCTGGTAGGTTAGTATGGGGAAAACATATACTTGGTAGGGACCCGTCTGAGGTACGGCTCCCAGTATTTAGTATGTTGGTATCTGCAACTGATTGTCTCTGAGTCGGTGCTGTGGCGGCTGGAGGCCTAATTAATATGGACGCATGTACTTTCTTCTTTGATGCCTACCAGGACCTTGAGGCTCCAGTAAAATTGGATTTAACGTGTTATTTACCTGTTATGTATACAGTTTGTTAATAAAAGGCTGCTATGGCCATTTAACTCCAGCTTGTGGTCATGCGATTATTTATAAGGAATGATGGGAGTGATGGTCTGAGCAGAATGGAGACAAATCATCTTTAATACCCTAGGAGTAATGCAAGTATAGGGCGCAAATATCAACAGGCATACAAGGAAATAAAACAGAAGGGGCATAAATGACAAGATTCAACTGCTTACAGTATCTTAGAAACTTGTGTAGTCAAAGGTGGTAGTCCAAGGAAATAGCACCAGAGGCAGCCTTCAGAGGATGAACCGGAACCCAGGTTCATAAACAAACTGAAAGAGAGGCAAAGAACAAAGAGGGATCGTCTCAGGCGGATGACGTCACAGATGCGACGCGTTTCCTTGACAGCAGGCTCCGATGACGTGGGTAGCCAGCGTCACTTCTTCAGGCGAAGGGGAAGGAATAGCAGAGACGATCGCTCCTGCGCTCCCAGCCTCGTTCCCACACCGCTTCAGCCGGCTGTTTACCATCCTTCGGTAGTGAACGATTGGAGACGCTGCAGCTACACTGCTGATCATCTCTCCTAGCTGGATTGGCGTCCTACACCTGCCCCTTCTCCATGTCTTTGGACTGTGATTGTGCCTGTATTTACCTGGGATCTTGTGAGTGTTTTTAACCGTTTCAATAAATTATTGTACCTTGTTGATTGCACTTAGAGGCGCCTCTTTGTTCTTTGCCTATCTTTAATACCCTAGTCAAGCTACTTGCACTTTCATTATGTTCCTCATAATTTATTTCCATAAAGTATTTAATGTCTGTAGGGCACCTCTGGCATGCAGGGATGTGTTTTGTCATCCTTGCAGCATTTGGAAAAGCATATTTCTTCTCACAATATTTGCAGACTGCAGCTTTGCTCTCGGCAGAAAGTGCACGGTGGAAATGTTTCCAAACTTTAGATGTTGGCCTCACACTTATAATGAGAGGAGGAAATTAACTACTTGCTACCCAGGCCAATTTTGACACTTTGCTCCTACATGTGAAAATCATATTATTTTGCTAGAAAATTACCAAGAACCCCCAAACATTATATATGCGTTTTAGCAGAGACCCTAGGGAATAAAATGGTGGTTGTTGCAACTTTTTATCTTGCACGGTATTTAAGCAGTAATTTTTCAAACGCGTTATTTTGGAGAAAAAAAAAACTGTTTCGTGCATTAAAAAAAAAAAACGGTACAGTTAGCCCAATTTTTTTGCAGAATGTGAAAGATGATGTGACGCCAAGTAAGTAGATACCTAACATGTTACCAGGGCTCAAGTTCTGTGGGAACGCATGGGAACGGAGTTCCTGCACTTATCCGGTTTGGCTTGATGCACAATGTGGTAGTTGTAGTGGTGGTGGGAGGGAAATCTTGGATGAGTTCCCACACTTTTTTTCCCAGGATTTGACCCCTGCATGTTCCGCTTTGAAATTGCTCCACACTCGTGGAATGGCGCCAAATTTTGGTACTTAAAAATCCCCATAGGCGACGCTTTAAAAAAAATTACAGGTTGCCTATTTAGAGTTACAGAGAAGGTCTAGTGCTAGAATTATTGCTCTTGCTCTAACGTTCACGGCGATACCTCACATGTGTGGTTTAAAGGTCGTTTACATATGCAGGCGCAACCTACCTATGTGTTCGCTTCTGCGTGGCATGGGGGCGCTTTACTTTTTTTTTTTTTTATTGTTTATTTTTTATTTTTTTATATTTTGTCACTTTTGTTTTACTTTTTCTTTTATTACTTTTATTCCTATTACAAGGAATGTAAACATCCCTTGTAATAGGAATAAAAAATTGGAACAAGAGCAAAAATGGGACTTTAAATGAGGGAATGTCCTAATAAGTACATATGCCTCCATCCCTGGCTGAATAGCTAAAAGAAAGGGAAGGGAAAAGAAGAGTGGGACTTTAAATGAAGCATGCCATTCACCATGGAAAAAGTTTATTGGATCATATGGATAGAAAATGAATAAGCGTTATGTGAAACTCAACCATTGGTACATATACACATCAACAATAAGATACATAATTTAACAAGCATTTAGCAATAAAAATCGATAAATATTGATTATGAACTTCAATTGTAACCTTCACACAGCATATATTAACCTCACACACGGCATATGACAGCTCTATGCGTTTCATGGAGGTTATGTCCACTCATCAGGAGCGTGCACATGGCTGGTAACAATGGTAGGTAGGGTCAATTCTAGGTGGTCTGACTGTTTTGATAAGATAAAAAGAAACAAGGTAAACACCAAAGATCTATATGGCATTTACCTTTAAATAAACCTCTCCCACTGCAGTACTTACAATTAAGAATATTAGTAAGCCTGTGGCCTCAAATGCATAAAGACACCCATTGAAACATCCCCAATGGGAGCTGAGGTGGGGTGTGTGGAAAAACCCCCAAAAGGACCAATCCTCAAAGGCATGGCCAGTACTGTGGGTGTGTGAAAGGCGTGGGCAGACCTGTGGAGGAATGGGGAAGTGAATGATTAAATTGAAAGTGACAGTGAACGGGCTGGAAAAGGGAAAGTGAAGAAAAGAAAAATGTAATGGAAACAGAACCAGAAGTGAACGGGTGGGTTGGAGTGACAAACTAACCACCAATGGAAAGAAAAATGGCAGGAAGGAGTGAGGATGCTTGTTAAATTATGTATCTTATTGTTGATGTGTATGTGTACCAATGGTTGAGTTTCACACAAAGCTTATTAATTTTCTATCCATATGATCCAATAAACTTTTTCCACGGTCAATGGTGTGCTTCATTTAAAGTCCCACTCTTCTTTTCCCTCCCCTTTCTGTTAGCTATTCAGCTAGGGATGGAGGCATATGTACTTATTAGGACATTCCCTCATTTAAGTCCCATTTATGCTCTTGTCCACATTTTTTAATACCTGAATAGGGATGGAAGCACGCCGAATCTAGATAGGTCTGATCCTCACCACCATCCATATTGCAGATTAATTTCGTATTATCCTGTTTGTATTTTTACTCCAGGTTTAGTATATGTTTTATTACATATTACCCTGGATGTACATATACCGTTTTTCCCCCCTCTCCGCTAACCACCCTAAACACTGCATGGTATGTCAGTGTTTGCACCTTTTAGAGTTTTGGTTTCAATGCCTGTGTCCCATAGCTGGTCCCCACGAGTCTTTCGGCTCCCATCCCCTCCGGGAGCTGCGATGCCTGATGCTGGCCCTCCTCCCTAACCCCTAGGGACGAGTGGATGGCCTTGCGCCAGGCATCGATGTCACGCCTCATGCGCCTGGGGCTTTGGCATCCTCGACAATGGCGGCGCGCCCCAGGTGCTTGTCTCAATCTGGCGACTGTGTGGGAGGTGTCACTCGCATCGGTGGTGGACGGAGCTGCCCCCAGACACCGACGCCTCCCCTCCCGATGTGCACGCTGGTGTGATGTTGGTGGGCGTGTAATGACGGCCCTTCTTAGGTCCCTCTTCCGGCATGTTCAGTTGCATCTGCACCAAGCATGACCCACCATGCTCTTTACTCTGCACTCCAGCTATTCACATCTGTTTTGAGTTAACTGGTTCCTTCATACAGGCTTATTAATATTCTTAATTGTAAGTACTGCAGAGGGAGAGGTTTATTTAAAGGTAAATGCCATATAGATCTTTGTTGTTTACCTTGTTTCCTTTTATCTTATCAAAACAGTCAGACCACCTATAATTGACCCTACCTACCATTGTTACCAGCCACGTGCACGGTCCTGATGAGTGGACATAACTTCCACGAAATGCGTATGAGGTTAATATATGCTGTGTGAAGGTGTCATAACATCGCGCCTGGCCTCCGAAAGATCATAGAGACTTCGGGGGGATTATCTGGCCGTCGGAAATCTCTGTGATCAACATCCGGCATGGCCGGATGTTGTCTCCGATCATGCGGTCGTGCGGGTGACCCGGGAGAAGCACGAAAGGGCAGGAGGGGGGGTCTCCTCCCGCTGCCTGTAAGAACGATCAAGCGGCTGAACAGCCACTATGATTGTTCTTACAGTGCAGGAAATCACCGGCTCTAAAAGATGACATCTGTAGCTGCAGGCATCATTCAGATATTACACAAAAAATACAATGTCACTGTCCCCCATCTATAACTGGCCACTACAGCAAGGAGCTCTTCTGGAAAGGCAAATACAGACAAAAGCAAAAAACAAAAAAGGTTCCAAGCTCAACCTGCGGACCAGTCTGCCACCAAGCCAAATTTACCTGTCTAACAGTCCAGCGTTTAAAAGACAGGGGATTGGTTACACACATTTACAAGTGTATGTGTAAGCTGCAGGCCACGACAAGGCTCCCTGTATACTGCAGACCTAGCTCTATATAAGAGGCTTCACAGTGGAAGCACACACAATTGAATGGATAGATGAAAGACAGGTGACTGGAGGAGCCCAACCCTCCTTAAAGGTACATGACCAGACACCCAGCCGTGGCCCCATGGCGGCTGCAGCGCTGGTATGGCACCAAAAGTAGTTAGGTCTGCAGTATACAGGGAGCCTTGTCGTGGCCTGCAGCTTACACATACACTTGCAAATGTGTGTAACCAATCCCCTGTCTTTTAAACACTGGACTGTTAGACAGGTAAATTTGGCTTGGTGGCAGACTGGTCCGCAGGTTGAGCTTGGAACCTTTTTTGTTTTTTGCTTTTGTCTTTATTTGCCTTTCCAGAAGAGCTCCTTGCTGTAGTGGCCAGTTATAGATGGGGGACAGTGACATTGTATTTTTTGTGTAGTCACTACTTTTGGTGCCATACCAGCGCTGCAGCCGCCATGGGGCCACGGCTGGGTGTCTGGTCATGTACCTTTAAGGAGGGTTGGGCTCCTCCAGTCACCTGTCCTTCATCTATCCATTCAATTGTGTGTGCTTCCACTGTGAAGCCTCTTATATAGAGCTAGGTCTGCAGTATACAGGGAGCCTTGTCGTGGCCTGCAGCTTACACATACACTTGCAAATGTGTGTAACCAATCCCCTGTCTTTTAAACGCTGGACTGTTAGACAGGTAAATTTGGCTTGGTGGCAGACTGGTCCGCAGGTTGAGCTTGGAACCTTTTTTGTTTTTTGCTTTTGTCTGTCATCATTCAGATATTCCCACTCAAAGTCGACAACGTCATATGACGTCGTTGGGTGGAAAGTGGTTAAAAACAATTTACTGACCAGACCATAGGTAAACATTATGCTGTGATGTGGAAAACATTAATAGGAATCATTTAAAGGGTAAAAAAGATTAATTTTCTCAGACTAATTTACCCATTTATATTGTCAATTAAGGCCTAAGTGGACAGAAACCATCATCCACTATATCCCAGCAATCACCCAAATGTAGACGGTACAAGATGGAGCCCATGAGCAAACTAAACTGGAGCCTTTACTCTGCAGTGCCCCCCCTATTGGCACAAATGGATATTTCTTTCATTTGAGAACTGCATTGAGAAGTACAGTATTACTTGAATTGTATTCCAGGATCAGCTTGTCTTCAGCTGAGAGAACTTGCAATAAAGTCTCATAAATCTTTACATAAAGACTCATAAATCTTTCATAAAGGCGTTCATGTTATATAGTTTGAAAACAATGTGATAGATATATTGTTTATCATCTAAAAAAAAACGGCGTTGCAAAAAAAAAACTGAAAAAATATTTTTTCCCCCAGTTTTTCCTATTTTTTTCCAGGCCTTCCGATTTTGGGTGGGGGGGGTACTATGGGTCAATGCAGGGCAGCAGAAGAAGATAACAGGTTGAAAAAGAGCACTTTTTACACCAGAAGGGTAAAAAAAATACCAAATAAAAAAATAATGATATACAGTTGCTACACAAGTCATATTGTAAGTTAATGTTAATAAAAATTACCTTTCCTTTTCAATCTACAGCACTGAGATTTTCTGTAAAATGCAAAATGGCAACCTGGAGCAGATGGTGTACAGAATGCCCCCCCAGAAATATAATTTCCTGCTTATGTGATTGGCTTTCCCAGAAGTCTGCACTACAGGATGCAAGATACAAGGCAGATTCTGGGCATCCCTTGCAACAAAAATGTCAGTTTTTGTGAGATACTCCTGAAGGGAAATCACCTCTAAAGGGATGCAGACTCTGCAGCTTGACTCATTACAACTCTACAAGTGCAGCAGCTGATTGATAATAATAATATTTCTCACATTCCTATTCATTTTGCACATGGCCAAAGAGAAACAAACAGAAATTTCTTTACAATAACAAAAGGTAGGAATCTGCAGCTAAGTTTCTTAAAATCCATGAAGTGTACATAGATCACCCAAAAGGGAATGTTTTTTTTGACAGGGTTTCCCTTTATTTATACGCACCCATAAGTTTATCAGAAAGATAATCTATGTCTTTTTTTTTCTTAATAAGCTCACAGAGCTGTTAAATAACATCCTTCTTTTTTGAGAAATTACTCTGGGTTTCTATCATGTGCAGAGAGCCAATAACTCAAATGAATGTTCATTAACTGGTAGTACCGAGCAACAGCATTTGTGCCCTCAGGTGTGGAAAAATCAATTTAACAATGCAGACTTCCTAGGGGGGACTTGAAGATAACAGCAGGTCGAACTGTAGAAATGACTCAAATGCATAAAACAACCACTATCATTCAAATGATAAAATATGCAAAAAATATGAATAAACACTTGGCAAAAAGTTATTTTTATCTGATTTGTATGCCCATTTTAATTCAATATTAAAAGCTGTATTCAGTCATTTGCATACTTTTCAAATATTAATCTAAACCTTCAATAGTGCAAAATAGCCGTTTAACTACCTGTCATTTGTAACCTTTTCTCTTGGAACACAATCTCATTTCAGTGGTATTGTAAGTTGTTTAAATTTAAGAGAGCCTAGTATCTGATACAATTTGTAGTAATATGTAACTGTAACACTTACGGGTACCTCTTAGAGATCCTCCACCCAATGCCTTCATCTTCTATTATAGCCATCTTTGTTCAGGCATGAACCACAATCATTGGCTACTTCCTGTACTGACATCATGTGGTTTAAATGTAAACCCTTGCATTTTGTGGCTTACCAAAAAGTTACAATTCTTCTTCCTGTCTGCAGCAAACTGAAGACATTATTTAAGCCTAGACATGGACTGAATGTTTTTTTATTGATAAATGCTATGGATTTTTTGGAAATACTGCTACTTCAGCATACCTGTACTATTATCAAAATTAAATTTGGGTATCCTGCACCCTTAACTCTCTTTCTCCTAGAATTCAGTTTAGTTATAAAAGGTAAATAGACTAGTGTGATTGGCACCAAACTTATGTTTCCCCATTGTAGACCTAGAACCAGACCCTAAGATGGACATGTTAGCCAGATACACTGCCTATGGCAGTGATGGCAAACCTTGGCACCCCAGATGTTTTGGAACTATATTTCCTACGGCGATCATGCACTTTGCAGTGTAGCTGAGCATCATGGGAAATGTAGTTCCAAAACATCTGGGGTGCCAAGGTCCGCCATCGCTGACCTATGGGGTCATTCTACTTTAATCCAAGAGGTGTGCTACATAGCCTTTTTTTGTTGTTGTTCTGGCTAGCTGTAAAGTGTGCTGGGGAATCTTTATATTGCGTTGTATAGAATCTGGCAGCCCTGCAGCATTCAAATCCAGTATCTGCCCTCAAGGGAGTATTCGGGGGAAACACTTCCAATGTTCCAGCCAAAGTTGTATCTGGTAACACAAACTGTGACCACAATTTGTGTTCAATTTGAGTTTCAAATGCTACTAGAGCACATGCCAGGCTCCTGGAGATCTGTCTCCATACAATGTTACAGCCTCTCTGAAGCAATAAACAATCACCTTATTAAACAACCCATTCAGTTTGAAACATAAATAAAAGGCAAAACATTTGTGTATGAATATATATAAAAAAAAATTATAAAAACATTTTCCCCCTTTTTTTATATAAATGATCACATTTCCTTTGTTCCCTCTTTTCTCAGCTGCACAAGAGCTGGGGGAGGAGAAGCAACAGCACACCGATCTTCCCAGTGAAAGGCTGTGCAGGGGGTGTGTGTCAGGACAAGTCTGATCAGTGGAGGAGAGTGGCATGCTCTCCTGCTTAGTGTGTTCAGTTTTTAATTGGAAAGCAGGGGGACTGGCAGCAACACCAGGGATTTCACACAAAGGAAGCCATACAAAGAGAACAGGATACTTTCTCATACAAGTACATGGTACAGCAGGCACATATCATGATTAGAAAATGATGGGATACCCCTTTAAAAGGCAATTTGTTAACACCCAATGACTTCCCCTCCATGGCCAGCAAGATGTGTACCCTACTGACATCTTTTAGTCTGTACTATGTCCAGGGCAGCTGATAGGGGGGGTACAACCAGCCCTGGTGTGGGGTACAAGCTTTTATCTGATAAGAAAGAGACAGTCGTCCCTCACTAATCCCCCTCCCTGTGTGGGCCTCCTCCTCTCAGCACTGGAGTTTGTTATCTCTCTAACTTGGACTTCATGCACACTGGCTTAAAAAAAATTGCTGCTTCTAAAGGAGTTTAGTGTTTTGCCTGTAGAAGCAGCTCAATGTTATCCTATGTGCCCATACACATTAGGACAATTACAGGCATATTTTAAGCTCAGCATTTAAGAGACAGGAAAAAAAACCTTCTGGTTCTCCTAAACTTTGTACAAAAAATGTTCTATATGATCGTTTTTTCTGGAGTGAACTGGAGTTTTTTTAAGCCCAGTGTGCATGGAGCTTAACTTTTTTTTCTCTCCCCCTGTCCCTCGGATCCCGAAGTCTGTATATTTTTTTCATCTCATCTTCATTTTTATTTATTAACTCAGTTTTATCCTTTAGATTTAGCAGTAATTCTGTGAGTTATGTTGTATTTGTGTTTACTAATAGTTTTATTGTATATATAATGAAATATAGCTTTAATATTCTCTTGGGGGGGGGGGGGGCTGTCAAATAGTCTGTACGGGGCCCCGTGATTTCTATCAGCAGCCCTGACTATGCCTACTCTAGCCTCTACTTTTTACTGAAAGAGGCCTGGTTAGCCTGAATACTCCTGCACAAGTGCTGCTATTACATTTCTCACAAAATACAATACCATGAAAAAAGACTACACTTCCTAAAAGCACAGAGCGGGGAAAATAAATATTAACTGCTAGCATTGCCTGCTATCGATCAACCTGTTACTATACCCAGACCAAGGAAACTGGAGGTTTACTTTGGATAATTTTTTTCATCTGAGTCTTCAAAATAACCATAAAACAATATTATGCAGCATTTGAACTGCTTAATATAATGATTTTTCCGTTTCTATGATAATATGTATAAAATCAATTTAAAAGAAGCTTTGTTCTCTTTGTGTGTGTGTGTTTTTTTTTAACTGAAAGACTGTTTTCATGAAAAATAAATGATCTCCCTAAGACAGATATGCAAACCCTACATAAAGGCACATTATGCAAGCAGAAAGTTATCAAACACTTACAGATGGTGCTATCATTTCCCATTGACTGTAACATTTTATAACTCTCCCTGGAGTGCTAGCATCATCTGTATTGAGCGGATGTTTTCTATGTTGTTCGCTTGTGTCATGCAATAGACTTTCGTGTTTTGTTAAAAATTTCATTACTAAGCCATTTAATCTCTGCAGATTGAACTGAAAAACAAGTAACAATTAATACAAAAGGGGAACATCTCCCCACACCACGAGTCTAAAGTAGAAAACATAAAAAAAAACAAAAAAAAGTCCAATTCCAATCCAAGTGTGTGGCGTGAAGAAAATCAGAGGTGAAACACGGTTTATAGTCCTAAGGAATATATGATGACACCTACTGACACCTTCACCCAAAGTGATAGATGAAATGGTCGCTTACCTAGTCCACATGACCTCCCTTTCAGGGTGATCATAACCTGCTTTTTTGGGGCGTTAAGGATGGACCCCAAATCTCCACTGTTGACATTCATGTGTAAGAAGAAAAAACAATCCACATATCCATAGATAAAAAGCCAACCTCTATATACATCTTGTATTCCTCTCTCTCCCTCTCCCCACTTTATCTTTTTGGGGTTTTAAGCCAGCCTCCAAGAGACAGGAAGTACCGATGCATAATTATACATAACGCTGTGATATTAGCAGCTAACAGTAGACAGCAAGAGATCCCTCCCTACAAAATCTTTTTATTCTTTGCATGCTCAGTTTTTCTATTCTTCCTCATTCTCCTCATAGTAGCCATTTTCACTAAGGGCAGATGAATCTATCTCCCTTCTATCGTGGAACTTCACCTAGAATCCTGGGTCCGCCTTTTGTATACCTCCCAACTTTTTAACTTGAGAATGAGGGAAATTTCAGGTAGATAGTGATAGTGACCTGCAGCATGCAAAAAGTGGGTGTGACCAAACATGATAATGGGAGAGGCTTAAGGGCAATGGTTAAACAGAACCTGGACTTCCTTTTACCTATAAAATATGGTTTGATTGCTAAGCCACAAGCTGGAGTCTCCAGTGTGAACCAACCCTTAGGGAGAGAGATTGGCGAGAGGGAAGGATCACTGTTATATGAAAGGAAAGATCACTATGGTATATGAAAGGAAGAAAGGAGGGATCACTATGGTACATGGAAGACAGGAAGGAAGGATCACTATGGCATGTGAAAGGCAGGGAGGATGGCACATGGAAGACAGCAATGATCACTATGGCACATGGAAGGCAGGAAGGATCACTATGGTACATGGAAGGCAGGAAGGATCACTATGGCACATGGAAGGCAGGATGGATCACTATGGTACATAGAAGGCAGGAAGGATCACTATGGCACATGCAAGGCAGGAAGGATCACTATGGCACATGGAAGGCAGGATAATTCACTATGGTACATGGAAGGCAGGAAGGATCACTATGGTACATGGAAGGCAGGAAGGATCACTATGGTACATGGAAGGCAGGAAGGATCACTATGGAGCATTGAAGGAAGGAAGGAAGGAAGAAAGAGAGGGGAGAGCTCACTCACCTGAGGCTGGCTGTTCACCATAGTCTTAGGCAGTGACATTGTGTGCACTGCTTCAAAATTTCTGCCCACCCCTTCACAGCCACAGGATTGGCTGCATGCTGCGGTTTGTGGACACAAGGGGACATGGGAAGGAGGTGGAGCAGATCCAGCCTCCCCTCCTCTTCCATTCTGTAGAGCAGGTGGGCAAGCAGTCGGGGGAGGTGGGGGGCTGTGCTGGTTGGGCACTGAGCGAGTCTTAGCTGCAGCGTGGCACACACTGACAGGTGAAGTCAAGTGCCAGAACATGTTCCACTGAGGATTTCAGCCCGGATTCGTGGGACACCCAGATTTACCTGAAATCCCAGGACGGTCCCAGCGAATCTGGGACAGTTGGGAGGTATGCTTTTGGACAGCAACTTGCCAGGATGGAGCTGTGATGGTCTGGCACAGGAAGTGGAAAAAGTAATTGTAAGCAAAAGCAAAAAGCATTTGTTTAACTGATGAATGTAAGATGATTTTATCTCAACATGCAGAGATGTATGTGATTTTTAGTAAAAGAGAGCAAATGCCCGGATTAATGAATATACAAAGTTATATAAAGTTATATGCATATGAAGTTATTACATTCTTCATGGTCTTTAGGTAACTTGCACTTCATATAAGTATTGCTGTAACTGGGATGCCTCATACATTGTAATGTATACGCATTTTGAGAGCTTTATTGATTTAGGTACCATCAGAGGCAAGTGCAAAGCAAAGTGGATTATCTCAAGTTTAATGATTTATGAAGTTCTGTTCAATATGTCTGAACAGCGTAGCAGCCATGTGCTGCTCCATTCTGAATCCCTAATTACAGGAATGTAACCCCTGCCCTTTAGGGATGTGTGTGTTCTGCAATGTAATGAGTAGATAGTGATACAGCTTGATAAAGTGCCTCCAAATGTATACAGGGCTGGTGCACCCTTTCTATTTGTGATTCTAGTACAATTTAACCATTTTGCTGCCAGGTCCTGCGCTTTACTTTTGAATTCATGTGGCCTGATCGTTTTTCCATTTTCCCATTGCTTTTTTATGTTTCCTCTACAGCTTTCAGAGTTTATGAAAGACCCTCCAAACCATGCATTTTCTGAAAGCATAGGACTAGTAGAAAAAAAAAGATGTTACTGATCTTTAAGGGTTTTATCAAATCAATATTTTAGCTAAAAATACACTCAAATTTCAATTCAATTAGAATTGGAGTAGTATACAGACGCCCAGGACAGACTGGGTATTATGATAACTTGTTGATTGATGAAATAGCCCAAATGGCAATGAAGGGAGAGGTTTTGATTATGGGTGACTTCAACATGCCTGACATTAACTGGAATTCTCAAACTGCTATTACAAGCAGGAGCAGGGATGTAATGGAAGCACTGAATGAGGTTTCTCTAAAACAGTTAGTAAAAAGCCCAACCTGAGGGGATCATATTCTTGACCTAGTACTGACAAATGGGGATCAACTGTCTGATGTTGAGGTGGGGGAGAATTTGGGTTCTAGTGATCACCAATGTCTTTGGTTTGATATTAAAACAAGAACTGAAAAATCATATACAAAAACAAAAGTTTTTGGTTTTTAAAAGAACATATTTTCCTGGAATGGGGAAATTTCTAAAAAATGAACTGAAAGGTTGGAGCAAAATGACAGGAGTAAGTAATCAGTGGGCACTATTAAAGTCTGCCATCCTAGAGGCAACTAGATTATATGTCAGGCAAGTTAGTAAGAATAAACGGAAGAAAAAAACAATATGGTTCACCAAAGAGGTAAGTAGGATAGTAAAGGGAAAAAAATAGCATATAGAATGTTCAAGTAAACAGGAGGCGTAACTGACAGAGAGGAGTATAAAAACAGACAAAAGGAGGCCAAACACATTGTCAGTGCTGCAAAAGCAAAGAAAGAGGAGGAAATAGCTAAGTCTATTAAGAAAGGAAATAAAACCTTTTTTAGGTACATTAGTGATAGAAGGAAAAAATACAATGGGATCACTAAAATGAAAACGGGGCACAACACATATGTTGAGGGAGACCAGGCTGCAGCAAACCATTTAAACAATAACTTCTGTTCAGTCTTCTCAGAAACAGACTGCACTAATGATAACACGTTAAGGAATCATATTGGTTCTAGTAATGATGGTTCGTTTCTAGGATATCTGGAGACAGAGGTAGCAGAGGAATTGGCTCAGTTAAAGCTTAATAAAGCAATGGGCCCTGATGGTATTCATCTCAGAGTTCTAAAAGAACTTCGAGATATAGTTGTTCGACCATTAACGGATCTTTTTAATCAATCACTTCTAACAGGAGAAGTTCCCTATGATTGGCGGATAGCTAATATTGTACCTATCCACAAGAAGGGCAGCAAGGTAGAAGCTGGCAATTACAGGCCAGTGAGTTTAACATCAATTGTAGTCAAGGTAATGGAATCATTTTTGAAAAGAAGGATCATTGATCACCTAAAAATACACAGCTTGCTGGACCCAAAGCAGCATGGCTTTACTGAGGCCAGATTGTGTCAGACAAATCTGATAGAATTATTTGACTATATTTCCAGTGTTTTGGACCAGGGTGGTGCTGTGGACATAGCATATCTTGATTTCAGCAAGGCATTTGATACACTTCCACATAATGATCTGATACAAAAGTTGTACAAGCTGGGATGTAACCCTTGGGTAGTTCAGTGGATATGCAGTTGGCTAAAGGATAGATCCCAGAGTGTGGTTGTAAATGGGGTTCACTCAGAACAGAGACCAGTCACTAGTGGGGTACCACAAGGCTCTGTATTGGGTCCTGTTCTATTCAACCTATATGTAAGTGATATAACTAAAGGTTTGTTGGGCAAGGTATGTCTCTTTGCTGATGATACAAAGGTGTGTAATAGGGTTGATATCCCTGGAGGTGTCTGTAACATGGAACATGATTTGGCATTGCTGGAAGATTGGTCAAAGCAGTGGAGATTGCAGTTCAATATTTCTAAATGTAAAATAATGCATCTAGGGAATAAGAATCCCCTTAGAGAGTACAGCATTGGGGGTACAGTGTTAGCCAGCACTACAGAAGAAAAAGATTTGGGGGTGCTTATTTAAGATGATTTCAAAATGAGCAAACAGTGTAACCATGCAGTGAGAAAAGCAAATAGAATTCTGGGATGTATCAGTAGGGGGATCACCAGCAGGAGGAAGGAGGTTCTGATTCCTCTATATAGATCTTTAGTGAGACCTCACTTAGAATACTGTGTCCAGTTCTGGAGACCTCACTTACAAAAAGATATTGATAAAATAGAACGAGTTCAGAGACGGGTAACACAAATGGTGAAAAGTCTGGGGATTAAAACATATCAAGAGTGATTTCAGGAACTTAATATGTACAGTCTGGAGGAAAGAAGGGAGAGGGGAGACATGATTGAAACCTTTAAATACATCAAGGGAGTGAATAAGGTTCAGGAGAGCAGTCTTTTCAATATGAAACCAAAATCAAGAACACGGGGACATGGCCTCAAACTAACTGGGGGGGGGGGGGAGTTCAAAACTAATCTTAGAAAGTATTATTTTACTGAAAAGGTGGTTGATGATTGGAATAAACTACCAACAGAGGTTGTGAACCAGTCAACAGTAAATGGCTTCAAACATGCTTGGGATAAACATTAATCTATAGTCAGACAACGAGGTTGATGGGGAAAAAAAAGGCAGACTCAATGGACTACTCAGTCTTTTTCTGCCTTCACTTTTCTATGCTTCTATGTAAAATTATTATTAGCAGATATAAACAACAACAAATTTTATAAAAATTGATAGAAATTCTTATATATCCCTACAGAACAGACAGTGAACAGTCCACATGGGCATTGTTGCTTAAAGTGGAGCTCCAGTCTGGGCAAAAAAAGTAAAAGTCAGCAGCTACAAATACTGTAGCTGCTAAATTTTAATATAAGGACACTTACCTGTCCAGGGATCCAGTGATGTTGGCACCCGAGCCGATTCTTCAAATGGTTTTGGGTGTAAAATCTTAGGTAAGGGAAACCGGCAATGAAGCCTTCCAGCTTCACAGCTGGTTTCCTACTGCGCATGTCTGAGTCACGCTGCATTTTGTGAATGGTTCTACAGTCTTCTGGGACCTGTGTGTGTCACAGAAGGCTGCGTGGGAAGGAGGAGGGGCCGAAGATCCTCGTAGATTGCCGTGGCAATCTGTCCCAGAAGTGGGTACCTGTCAAAACCAGCTACCTGCTCCCCGCAAAAAAGTGCCAAATGTGGCAGTGGAGGGGGTGCAAGCAAGTGAAGCTTCCCCTTTTGGGTGGAGCTCCACTTTAACTGCAGAAAGGAAACTAGGACCCTTTTTTTTAGGGAAAAGGCATAGAGCATACCATAGATGCAGCTACAAACTTATAAACACTGCTATCTACTGGTTGAAGAATATATCTCTACTAAATACTGATGTACAGTAGTTGTTGCACAAATTACAATTCTGTATTTCATCAAAAATTCTGCTAAATTCCTACTGAATATAAAAGCTAACCTGTATTGAATTAATAGATAACTAATAGCTGTAAATTTTAAATTGTGCCTTTTTGCAAAATTGTGAAAATCTAAGCTATGGAAAACTGTAAATAACCAAATTTCTGGAGGTTTTCATTTTTCACTTACAGCTTTCACAGTTTGTAAAAGACCCCCAAACCATTCATTTTCTGAAACCACATGACCTGTAGAATTAAAAGGAAGGTGTTACTGATTTTTAAGGCCCCGTGATATTTGCGTAATGTTTATCAAACAATATTTTTCCTAAAAATACACTAAAATTATTATTATCAGATACAAACACAGAACATTTTACAAAACTCTTGCTAAATTCATATTAAACATAAAAGTGAAACCCATATTGAGTAAATAAATAACAAATATTTGTAAATTTTAAATTGGGCCTTTTTGCAAAAGGGTGAAAATAGAAGGTACACAAAACTGTCAAATTTCTCTAAAAATCTGGAGACTTAAATTTTTCACTTACAACTTTCAGAGTTTGTAAAAGACTGCCTAAACTTTACATTTTCTGAAAGTATAGAAATAGAAGAATAAAAAGAAGGCGCTACTGATCTTTTAGGCCCCACAATAGCTGTGAAAATGTTTATCAAATCACTATTTTCACTAAAAATCCTTATTAGCATACATAAACACAACATAACTTACAAAATTCCTGCCAAATTCTTACTAAGACCTCATTCACATGGGACGTATTAAAGCATACACCCATGGAGGGCCGTGTTCAGCCGCACAAAGATGCACAGGTGTTCTGTGCATCCTTGTGCAGGCAGTCCCATTCATGTCAATTGGGTTGCAGTGGCTGCAAGGACAGAACTAATGCCCCTAGTCTACAACCGTCTTAGCTCCTACCTCACTGACAACAACCTTCTTGACCCCTTACAGTCTGGCTTTCGCTTGCTACACTCCACTGAAACTGCCCTACTAAAGCTCACTAATGACCTGCTAACTGCTAAAACCAATGGCCACTACTCCATACTCATACTACTCGACCTCTCTCCAGCCTTTGATACTGTTGACCATCCCCTCCTCCTTAAAAAACTCTTCTCTCTTGGCCTTCGAGACTCTGCTCTCTCCTGGCTCTCCTCCTACCTGTCAGAGCCCTCCTACAGTGTAGCCTATAACTCTGTTTCCTCCTCTCCACTTCCTCTTTCAGTTGGGGTACCTCAAGGTTCTGTCCTTGGACCCCTTCTCTTCTCCATTTACACCTCCTCCCTTGGTCTGTTAATAAACTCCCACGGCTTTCAATACCACCTCTATGCTGATGACACACAAATCTATCTGTCTACTCCTCACCTCACTCCTTCAGTCTCCTCTTGCATTACTAACTTACTAACTGACATATCAGCATGGATGTCACACCATTTCCTGAAACGGAATCTTTCTAAAACTGAGCTCATAATTTTTCCTCCACCCTGTGCCCCTCCCCCTGACTTATCCATCAAGATCAATAATACAACTATCAGTGCCTCCCCTCATGCGAAGGTCCTAGGTGTAATCCTGGACTCTGACCTGTCCTTTCAGACCCAAATCCATTAACTGTCCAAATCATGCAGACTTCACCTTCAAAACATCTCCAAAGTACGCTGACACTACTAAGCAACTTATTCACTCCCTTGTTATCGCTCGCCTTGACTATTGTAACTCCCTCCTAATTGGCCTACCTCTCCGCAAGCTATCCCCTCTTCAGTCTATAATGAATGCTGCTGCCAGACTCATCCACCTTACCAACTGTTCGATGTCCGCCACTCCTCTCTGCCAATCCCTCCACTGGCTTCCCATTTTCCAAAGAATCAAATTCAAAACCCTAACCATGGCATACAAAGCCATTTACAATTCTGCCCCAAGCTACATCACCAATCTTATCTCCAAATATCACCCAAACCGTCCTCTTCGTTCCTCCCAAGACCTTCTGCTCTCTATCTCCCTTGTCTCCTCCTCCCATGCTCGTCTCCAGGACTTCTCCAGAGCCGCTCCCATCCTCTGGAACTCTCTACCCCAATCTGTCTGCCTATCCCCTACTCTGTCCACTTTTAGGCAATCCCTGAAAACTCATCTCTTCAAGGAGGCCTATCCTGCCTTCAGCTAACAACGGAATCTTCTACTCCCCTCATCAGTTCATCCCTCACAGTCCCTACCTTTTGTTTCACCAGCCCCCCCCCTCCCTCTTAGATTGTAAGCTCACAGGAGCAGGGCCCTCTGACCCTCTTGTTTTAAATTGTATTGTTGCTGTAATGTCTCTCTTTATATTGTAAAGCGCTGCGCAAACTGTTGGCACTATATAAATCCTGTATAATAATAATAATAATAATGCTCCCCATCTGACATCCCTGCAGGTGTAGGTGCATGGCCCCAAACAGACAGTGTGAGTTCAGGGATATGCACCCACACAGATGTCAAGTTATCAAGCTGCATCCCAATTGATATGAATGGGACTGCCTGCACTGGAATGCATGGAACGCCTGTGCATTCCTATGCAGCTGCTGTGTCCCAATTGACATAATTGGGCCTGCCTGCATGGGGATGCTCGGAACACCTGTGCAGGTAAACATGGCCTTACTGTAGTATGCCCCGCATGAACAAGGCTTTACTATGTTTTTCTTGTCGTTATACGGCGGCAGGTTGGCTCCCCTGTGCGAATCGCCGTTGCTGTACGGCGGCAGCTTTAAGGGCTGGGCGTGACGCCGGAGCCGATGCGCGTGGCCGGCGGCCGCAATGTCTGCCGGCGACCCGCGATCGCTCCTGAGAGAGACAGAACGGGGATCTGTCAATGTAAACAAACAGATCCCCGTTCTGTCAGGGAAGTAGAGAGAGATATGCTGTTCCTAGTAATCACACTTAACCCCTTGATCGCCCCCTAGTGTTAACCCCTTCCAGTGACATTTATACAGTAATCAGTGGCTATTTTTAGCTCTGATCGCTGTATAAATGTCAATGGTCCCAAAAAAGTGTCAAAAGTGTCCAATCTGTCTGCCACAATGTCCCAGTCCCGCTAAACATCGCTGATCACTACTACCATTACTAGTAAAAAAAAATTAATAATAAAAATGCAATAAATATATGCCCTATTTTGTAGACACTAAGCTTTTGCGCAAACCAACTAATATAAGCTTATTGCAAATTTTTTACCAAAATTATGTAGAAAAATACATATTGGCCTAAACTGATGAAGACATTTTTTTTTTTGATATTTATTATAGCAAAAAGTAAAAAATATAGTTTTTTTTTTTTCAAAATTAGATAAGTTGGAAAAATACATGCGCCTTGGAATTGAAAAGTACCTTTGTTATTAAAACAAATGTTAAAGAGAAAGTAAACCCAGATGGGGTTTACTTCCTCTATATACACCTGTAAATTAGAAGCATAATGGGCTACTATGCATCTCATAGTAACCCATTATGTACCACTTACCTGCAAACGAGTCCAGCGCTGTCCCCTGCGCTGGCCGCGTCCATCTTCAGCCCTTCTTCCCTCCAGGCCCGCGACTCCGGCTCTGTGACTTGCTGGAGTCGCATGACGTCACTCCCGTGCATGCGTGCGGGAGCCGCCAGTCACGGCACAGTGTCAGTGGAGAAACGCCAAAGAGGCCGTTTCTTCACTGCGCATGTGCCGATATGACGTCGGCACATGCAGAACACTGCATATCTCCTGAACCGTGAAGACAGTCCCTTTTTCTGCAGCCTCAGCTGCACTGCACATGCATGAATAGAAGTCTCTTTATAGAGACTCCTATTCATTCACAAACTGAAGCATAGTAAACAAATTCTTGTATTCTCCAAAGTTACATCTGGGTTTGCAAAGACGTTTGATGCACGAAAAGTGACTTTATGTCTTTTGCGGCTATTCATGAATATATTTAAATGAAAGTTTCTGTACCTGGAGTTCAGCTGTCACTCATTCGAACCCTAATTTCTAACCCCTGCTTTGCACTAATTTGTCTTCTGTTGATACAGAAAAGAAAACATCATTAGTACGGATGATAAATCTGACATTTAAACATATTAACACTGTCACAATTCATCTTAGTCCCAAAATGGACTTTAATTATTAATCAGGTACACTCCAAGGTTAATTTAGCATGTGTCATTTCGCCCCACTTTCCCGGTTTCAGGGGACAAAATATTGATTTCTTGTCAGTTGTTTATTTACTGTTTTCATTCCTCTTTGAAGAGTCATTAATCTGGACCCAGAATGTGGAATTACGATGCAGGAGAATGCTCAGCTGGCCGCTCGCTAATAGCAGACTGAGGACTCTTGGGAGAGTTTATTATAAGCGCTCAATACTGTAAGCTGTAGCAAGACGTCTGTCCTAATCGCTATGTTCACTTTGCAGAAAAATATTTTTGCAGAGATTATATCCCGAGGGTCATTTCTGGATTCAAAATCTTACCTGTGATGAGTTGTCAGCGAGATACAGCTCAGCTCTAACTGACTGTTGCTGATTATTAAAAACAAAAGAAAAGAAAAAACTCAGCTACTAGCACAAAATAAATCCATATACCACACATATTGATGTGTAATTGAAAACAATGCTACAGAGACCTTCAAATTTCTGTCCATCTGTAATAATGGATTTTGTCTATTGAAGGCTATAGTGTGTTTTTTTGTTATATATGGTAACATTCATTTTGTATTAAAAGACCCTTTCAATTAAAAACAATATTTTTGTCTGTAAAAGCAATCTACAGAATAATAATCTGATGACTTTTGTACTCTGGTTTGTGTGATCTAATAGTCTGGTACGCTCATTCATTATATATACTTTTTTTAATAAGCTATCTGCTGAAAACATTGCTAGATTCCAAAATTCTCTAAATAACATACAGTATAAATCATTATATTGCCAAACTACGAAACCAAACTAATGGTGCCCATACATGGAACAATTTTATAAATGATTGTATAATCAATTGACCTGTCATTGGCTACAGCAGAATAAAGTGAAGGTTCTGGAGTGGCCATCTCAGTCTCCTGACCTCAATATCATTGAGCCACTCTGGGGAGATCTTAAACATGCAGTTCATGCAAGACAGCCCAAGAATTTCCAGGAACTGGAGGCTTTTTGCAAAGAGGAATGGGCAGCTTTACCATCTGAGAAGATAAAGAGCCTCATCCACAAATACCACAAAAGACTTCAAGCTGTCATTGATGTTAAGGGGGCAATACATGATATTAAGAACTGGGGTATGTAAACTTTTGTTCAGGGTCAATTGGGTAGTTTCTGTTGTCATTATGATTTATAAAGAGTAAATACAGTTGATTGATAATAAATGGCTTCAGCCAAACACTAACCATGCGTGAAAGAAATTTTTTTGTGTTCTCATTCATATTCTCTGAAAAATGGTCAAGAAATCATAAATTCTGCCAGGGTATGTAAACTTATGAGCACAACTGTATTTATAAATGATATAGGGTCTGGGATTAAAAGTACCATTTCAGTGTTTGCAGATGACACCAAGCTATGCAGTGGAATAATGTCCTTACAGGATGTCTCCAACTTACAAGCCAACCTCAATGCACTGTCTAATTGGGCGACTATGTGGCAAATGAGGTTTAATGTAGATAAATGTAAAGTTATGCATTTGGGGGCTAAGAGTATGCATGCATCGTACATACTAGGGGGAGCACAACGAAGGGAATCCATAGTGGAGAAGGATCTGGGGGTTTTGGTAGATCATCATAAGCTTAATAATGGCATGCAATGCCAAGCTGCGGTTTCCAAAACGAGCAAAATCCTTTCTTGTATTAAAAGAGGTATGGACTCCAGAGACTGAGACATCATTTTGCCCCCCTGTACAAATCATTAGTAAGACCTCATCTGGAATATGCAGTTCAGTTTTGGGCACCAGTTCTCAAAAAGGATATCGGGGGAACTGGAGAAAGTGCAGAGAAGGGCAACCAAACAAATAAGAGGCATGGAGGAGCTCAGCTATGAGGAAAGATTAGAGAAACTGAATTTATTTCTCTCTTGAGAAGAGGAGATTGAGAGGGGATATGATCAACATGTACAAGTATATAAGTGGTCCATATAGTGAATTTGGTGTTGAGTTATTCACTTTAAGGTCATCACAAAGGACAAGGGGGCACTCTTTACGTCTAGAGGAAAAAAGATTTCATCTCCAAATAAGGAAAGATTTCTTCCCAGTAAGAGCTGTGAAAATGTGGAATAGACTCCCTCCAGAGGTGGTTTTGGCCAGCACAGGAGATTGCTTTAAAAAAGGCCTGGATTCTTTCCTTAACCACTTGCCGACCGCCGATCGGCATCTGACGGCGGCAAAGTGGCTCGTTCCCGCAAATCGCCGTCATACGACGGCGGCTGCGGGAACGTGTATAGTGAGCGCGCGCACGCCGCCGGAGGCGCGCCCGCGCGCTCACTGTGTCCAGGGGGGGCCAGGGAGCGGGTGCGGCGGCTTAGATTGCCCCCCCCGGAGCGAATGAGCGGAGGTCCGTGTATGTAAACACGGACCTCCGCTCTGTGTGAGGGGGAAGGGCTGTGATCACAGCCTTCCTTTACGTGAAGGCTGTGACCACTTCCCTTCCCCAGCTAGGCAGTCCCCCATACAGTTAGAACACGCCCAGGGAACATAGTTAACCCTTAGCGCGCCCCCTGCAGGTTAACCCCTTCACTGCCAATGGCATTTACACAGTAATCAGTGCATTTTTATAGCACTGATCGCTGTATAAATGCCAATGGTCCCAAAAAAGTGTCAAAACGTTCCGACATGTCCGCTGCAATATCGCAGTACCGCAAAAAATCGCAGATCGCCGCCATTTTTAGTAAAAAATAAAAAAAATTAAAAACCCCAAAAATGAATTCTCATCATCCGTAAACGCGACCACTTTTGCGCAAACCAATCAATAAACGCCGATTGCGATTTTTTTTATCGCAAATATGAGGAAGAATATAAATCGGCCAAAAACGGTGAAAAAAAATGTTTTTTTATATTTTTTTTTTGGATTTGTATTTTAGGAAAAAGTAAGAAATTTGGGTTTTTTTGCAAAATTGTTGCTCTTCTTTTGTTTATAGCGGCGATCAGAAATGACGCAGCGGTGATCAAATACCACCAAAAGAAAGCTCTGTTTGTGGGAAAAAATGGACGCAAATTTCGTTTGGGTACAACGTCGCACGACCGCGCAATTGTCAGTTAAAGCGACGCAGCGCCGAATCGCAAAAAGGGCTCCGGTCCTAAAGCTGGAAATCCTTCCGGGGCTGAAGTGGTTAATGTAAACAATATAACTGGGTACTAACATTTTTAGGTAAAGTTGATCCAGGGATAATTCCCCGCTATAGCAAATTGGATCCATGCTTTGCTGGGGTTTTTTGCCTTCCTTTGGATCAACTGTGAGTGAAGGATTGTATATGAGATTGTATGGTTATATATCATTTTTCTATTTTATTTATTTATTTATTCATTTTTTTGGATGAACTAGATGGACTTGTGTCTTTTTTCAGCCTGACTATCTATGTAACTATATATATAAGATAGCAAAGATTGCTTGATTTGCCATGCTTTTTATGATCATATAAATCTATCTACTTTCCTATGATTTTTCAATCCAGACCAATCAAAATAA
>BLSH010277350.1:181476-204943 GCA_018402905.1 Glandirana rugosa
AATGTTTTTACGCTCCCCACATGAGTGAAAAAACTCCACATCGAAAATAAATATACAGAATTAGTAAAAAGGTTTTCCTTTTTATTGGATACCGACATAGTCAACTTTGTACAACTGACCTCAGCCCAAAATTATTCAAACAGAGGATGAATTGGTGAAGTCGGGGCCTTCCTAAAGGACGAAATCCTGGCCTCGGGAAAAACGCTAAGCCGTGACACAGCGAAATTGACTTTTAACGTGCCAGCACGCTGGAACATGGGTTTGCTTTAAACGCAGGAAAAAAAGGGTGTTTGTCTCGAAAGAAAACCACCATAAACTATCTTCTTTTGTTTATAGCGGCGATCAGAAATGACGCAGAGGGGATCAAATACCACCAAAAGAAAGCTCTGTTTGTGGGAAAAAAAGGACGCAAATTTCGTTTGGGTACAAGGTCGCACGACCGTGCAATTTTCAGTTAAAGCGACACAGTGCCGAATCGCAAAAAGGGCTCCGGTCCTAAAGCAGGAAATCCTTCCGGGGCTGAAGTGGTTAAGTAGGAGACAAACTTATTAAAACCCGACTCCAGTCAACATGTTTCAACTGATACAGCCATAGGTTATTTTTCCTTTTGGAAAAATGATTAAGACATATAAATAAAAGCTACACCTCAAAAAAGTGAGTACACCCCTCGCATTTTTGTAAATATTTTATTCTATCTTTTCATGTGACAACACTGAAGAAATGGCACTTTGCTACAATGTAAAGTAGTGAGTGTACAGCTTGTATAACAGTGTAAATTTACTGTTCCCTCAAAATAACTCAACACACAGCCATTAATGTCTAAATCACTAGCAACAAAAGTGCGTACACACCTAAGTGAAAATGTCCAAATTGGGCCCAATTAGACATTTTCCCTCCCTGTTGTCATGTAACACGTTAGTGTTACAAGATCTCAGGTGGGAATGGGGAGCAGTATGAGCAAAAAGAGGTTAAAAACGAGGATCATTCTGTCTCTGGAACACCGTTCCAGTCTTGGCTATCAACAACCCAGCTAATGCAAGATCTATGTTTCCGCATTAAAAATTGCTCTTGCTTGTGCAGTTGCCTGTACCATGTTACCTTTTGTGATAAATAAAGGAATTACATAAAAAAAAAATGAGGAGCAATAATCCTGTTCCTATTTATAGTATAAGATCTTCACTGCCAACTCACCCTATAATCAGGGTGGGGTACCCAGAACCAAAACACAGACAAAGCACAAAAAGGGGTTTCCCGCACCTAGGTGCGGGAGGAGGCTCCAAAGGGAATGGGGAGCAGGTGTGTTAAATTTGGTGTTATCGCTCTCACTCTCTCATACTGGTCACATCATAGCAAAGAATTGGAGGATCTGAAAAAAAGAATTGTTGCTCTACATAAAAATTGCCTAGGCTATAAGAAAAATGCCAAGACCCTGAAATTGAGCTGCACCACGGTGGCTAAGACCATACAGCGGTTTAGCAACACGGTTCCACTCAGAACAGGCCTCACCATGTTCGACCAAAGAAGTTAAGTTCACATGCTCAGCGTCATATCCAGAGGTTGTCTTTGGGAAATAGACGTATGAGCGCTGCCAGCATTGCTGCAGAGGTTGAAGGGGTGGGGGGGTCAGCCTGTCAGTGCTCAGACCATACACTGCACACTGCATCAAATTGGTCTGCATTGCTGCCACCCAGAAGGAAGCCTCTTCTAAAGATGATGCACAAGAAAGCCTGTTAACAGTTTGCTGAAGACAAGCAGACTAAGGACATGGATTACTGGAACCATGTCCTGTGGCCTGATGAGACCAAGATAAACGTATTTGGTTCAGATGGTGTCAAGCGTGTGTGGCAGCAACCAGGTGAGGAGTACAAAGACAAGTGTGTCTTGCCTACAATCATGCATGGTGGTGGGAGTGTCATGGTCTGGGGCTGCATGAGTGCTGCTGGCACTGAGGAGCTAAAGTTCATTGAGGGAACCATGAATGGCAACTAGGGTTACCACCTCATCCCTTTAAACCCGAACACATATGAATTACACAGGTTCTGAGGCTAATTTAATGAACATAAGGCACCAACTGAGTTTAATTGCCACCTTAATCAGCCACAAAACCTGGGTAATTAATATGTGTTCAGTGTTAAAGGGATGAGGTGGCAACCCTAATGCCAACATGTACTGTGACATACTGAAGCAGGTCATAATCCCCTCTCTTCAGAGACTGGGCTGCAGGGCAGTGTTCCAACATGATAACAACCCCAAACACACCTCCAAGACAAACACTGCCTTGCTAAAGTAGCTGAGAGTAAAGGTGATGGACTGGCCAAGCATTTCTCCAGACTTAAACCCTATTGAGCACCTGTGGGGCATCCTCAAATGGAGGGTGGAGGAGCGCAAGGTCTCTAACATCCACCAGCTCTGTGATGTCATCATGGAGGAGTAGAAGAGGACTGCAGTGGCAACCTGTGAAGCTCTGGTGAACTCCATGCCCAAGAGGGTTAAGGCAGTGCTGGAAAATAATGGTGGCCACACAAAATATTGACACTTTGGGCCCAATTTGGACATTTTCACTTAGGGGTGTACTCAGTTTTGCTGCCAGCGGTTTAGACATTAATGGCTGTGTGTTGAGTTATTTTGAGGGGTCAGCAAATTTACACTGTTATACAAGCTGTACACTCACTGCTTTACATTGTAGCAAAGTGTCATTTCTTCAGTGTTGTCACATGAAAAGATATAATAAAATATTTACAAATATGTGAGGGGTGTACTTACTTTTGTGAGATACTGTAACTGTTGTAATCTCCAAACTGTAACTGCAATCTTACTTTCCCTATGTTACTCTAGCTTTCCCTGATTTTGTGGCTAGAGCTCAGTTTTAAAAGCAACCAATCACATATTGGTTTTTATCAGCCACCCTGCACTGCTAAACTAACCCTGCATTCTGGTTGGTAGGGATGTGGTTGTAAAGTGGACTTTTGCAATGCTTCCTTCCTTGTCCATTCTGGGAAATAAATGACCCTTATTCAAATGTTCATTGCATCTCATTGATGGGTATATTTGTATTCTGTTCTGTTCTTCTTGAAATATGAGCAGAAAAGTTGCCATCACATTCATTTACAGCGCAGAGCTGAGGTCAATTTCTTTTGACCTGCAAAGTAGATACAGAAGTGATTTATATTTCCTCTATGGCATGGAGAGAATAAATTACATGCAGGGATTGCATAGAAAGGGACCAGTTTATAATACACTAACCAACTTTTATAGCACCATAGATATTTTATAATCATCATCAAATGGGGTGCTTTTATTTGTACCGCTGTTTAATAGTAGAGAAAGAACGCACAAGTCATTTTTCATTTGAAATATGAAAAAAAAAAGAATCACACTTAATTTTTCATCCACTTCTTTATTCCATAACTGACAGTTTTCAACCAAGGTTCTTGTACGCACAAGTACGCTATATGGCCAAATGTATGTGGACACCAGGGCCGTCTTAAAAGCATCATGGGCCCCTGGGCAAAGTAATGCACTGGGACCCCTACCAGCTTGGCCCTATTTACGCACCTACTCTCAAGAATTAAAGTATAAATAGTTGATAGAATTAAACATATATTTATTAGTACTCTCAGTAAAATAGATTTTAAACAGAAAATAGAAGAAAACATGTCATAAATCAAAAAGGAATCAACACAAATGGCACAGCACAAGGGGAGACAGAAGGGCACAGTACAGGGGGGGGGGGCAAAGGGTTACTATGCTAGTATCAGGAGGGCACAGTACAGGTTCTTGGATGCTTTCCAGGACAGTTTAGTAAAAAGCATGACTGTCCCAGCACATCTGGGACAGTTGGAAGGCAATGCAAGATTATCATGGGGCCCCCATGCACCTGGGGCCCCTGGGCAGTGCCCAGGGGTGCCCATGCATTAAGACAGCCCTGGTGGACACCCCTCCAAATAATTAAGATTAAGTGTTTCCACTGAAGGGTACTGTTAAAACCTAACTCTATGCTTATTTTCACTTTAAATTGTTTGTTTGGGCCAAGCTAACCCAAATGGACTACTTCCTTTACTAATTGCTATGGCTGATGTCACTGCGGTAAAAACTGTATGTAGCATCAACTTCATACACTATACAGGGCTGTGTTTCGGCAGCGGTACAGAGACTTCCCGTATGCTACCGGAACAAGATCGAGTCGGCCTGAGCCATTTACAGGAAGTCTTGTGTTTTATCAATGAATACAAGGCTTCCTCTGATTGGCTGAGGTGGAGAGGTGGGTGGATGTTGTAGCAATCTCTACCTCAGCCAATCAGAAGAAGCCTTGTATTCATTGATAAAATACAGTCTTTCCTAGCCTAATTTGATTTTGTTCTGGCAGCAAACAAGATGTCCCCATACCGGTACTGGAACATAGCAATATCAAAGAAAAAGATCCATAAGTCGCAGATCATGAAGCAGACCCATGTGCATGAAGTGAGATGAATGTTGTCCTCAGTCCGGACTCCAGCCAGACCATGTCTCCAACGCATTTCACTCTGCTGCTTGGAGCTTAGTCATAGGGAACTGTACTGTATACTGTTTATACTGTAGTTGATGTATATACAGTTTATTCAGTGCTAACAGTGAGTGCAAAAATTAGTAAAGAAAATAGTAAGTTTGAACTAGCTTGGCCGAAACAAACTCTAAAGTGGTTGCAAAGGCTAAAGTTTTTTTTAACTTAATGCATTCTCTGCAGTAAGGTAAAAAAAAACCTGCTATGTTCAGCTCCCAGCCCCCCTAAATACTTACCTGAGCCTGATCTTGATCTTGATAGAGACCAGTCTTTATTACACAAAGCTCCACACAGAGCTAAGGTTTCACAATGGATTTTTGCACCAATCTGAAAATACACAAAGCACACCAAGATTCAAGCAATAATACACATGGCTTTCGTATTTAGACAATATTTGCTTTTCTTGGAGTACAGATTTAATGCTACAGCATGCAAAGACAGACAACTGAGTGCATTCTATCAAGTGGCAGCAATTTGAGGAATGCCTTTTTGAGTTTCAGCAGGACTCGGTCCTTCTGCCCAAAGTGTGCCAGGTGCATCATCACTACCTGACTTTTTTGTATTTTTGGACACAAAATGGCAAGTCCATAAAGACATCATTCAACAAGTTTGGTGTGGTGAAACTTAAGTGGCCTACATAAAGCCCTAATCCCAACATCTTTGGGATGACATGGAATGCTGATTGCCAGCCAGGTCTTCTCATCTAACATCATTACCTGACCCCACAAAAGCTCTTTAAGCTTAAGGGTCACCAATTCCAAAAGTCACACTCCAGAAACTCGCAGAAAGCATTCCAAGAAGATGGTAAGACATTATAACCGCAAATTGTAGATGGGGGGCAACCCCTTATTAATGCCCATGGTTTTGGAAATAGGACGAATATCACAATATTGATGTGATATTCGGTATGCACACAGTTTTGGTTATATAGTGCATCTGCTGTCAACCCAGTATAGGCAAGATCTCAGATTGATTTCCTTAGCCCTTTTTGCTATGGAAGACTATACCTCTAGAACAGAGGTCTCCAAACTTTCTAAACCAAGGGCCAGTTTACTGTCCTTTAGATAGTGAGACGGCCGGACTGTGGCCAGTGAGAGTAAAAATGCCCTTGTGTCAATGGGAATAAACAATGCCCCATCATTGGTGTCAGTGGGAGAAATAGTGCCCCATTGTTGGAGTCATTGGTAGGAATAGTGCCCCATTGTTGGTGTCAGTGACAGGAATTATGCCCCATGGTGTCAGTGGAAAAAATAGTGTCTTGTATCCGCGGGAGGAATAGTGCCCCAAGGGCCAGATAAAAGCAAAGGGCCACATTCAGCCCTCGGGCCACAGTTTGGAGACCACTGCTCTAGAAGAAAGCAATCTGTTATATTTACTGGAGCAGTTTAGTACCTAAAACTACCTGCCTATTAGCAGTTTTTTCATTGTTTTGGTGCACAGTATTTTTCGGTTGTTATCATTACTTGTAGGTTTATAAAGTAACCTGCATAATCTTTGACCTGCTTTTGATTGGACTAGATGAGGTTGAAATGCCAACATCTTGACAACCACAACAAGGAATAGCAGGCATCTACAACTTCATGAGATTTGCTTTCTGTCACACATTTAATGATATTACTTCAGCAGGCGAGAGGAATGTTAGGCTGTAGCAAGTTTTAGGCACCGTGTTATTATAGGATGTAAATTAAAAGTGACACCTCCTGTCACCTACAAGGAACCTCAGCATCTAAGGAATACAGAAGAAAATGTTTCTGGTCCTAAATAACATTATCCTTCTTAATGTGTCCTGACAATCTGGTAATCACTGCAATTTATTCCAAGCCGTGCCACCTAATTGCCAGCATCATTCTGATCTTCTGAGAGCAGCAACGCTAAAACATGAGACTTCACACATAGAAGACAAGAGATTGTCTGACTTATCCTGGCATCTAAGATAATTTGTGAACTGTGTGCAAATGCATTAAAATGGAATACATCTTCTTCATTTTGTTTTTTAAATCTTTTTCTTGTAGCCCATGCCCTCTTGGGGGTTGCTGAAAGTTGTGGTTCACTTGATCACACTGCCCTTAGTCACACATTTTTCCGTACATCCGGAGCCACAGAACAAGCGGTACTTTGTTTTTGTGTTTTATTAGGGGATTTGAACTTGGATGGGTTAGGGATGATTATGGGATGCCCAAGGATCAGTTTACACCGGGACCTCTATATACAATTCCATATATATACACTTCTCCTTCTTCAGTCCAGCACTGACACTTGCTGCACATTTCACTGCTTGTTCCTCACTCCTGCACAATCGCCTGCACAATGCCTTGTAGGGATGATCCCAGGCCCACTCCGGCCTTGCGGGACTTCCGCGGCTGTGGATTGCATAGCCCTGTGTGCAGGTCCACTGTGTAGTAATGTGGCTCCTGCGGTGTGGATACCAACCGGGTCAGCGGTTCGTCACAATGGCTGCACGGGGCCCAGGCAGTGACCCCTGCAGTTGGGATCCAGCAGTCCAGGCATATCAAGCACAGCCGCTCCGCTCCATCGATCACTCCCAGAGCGAGTCCCCCGTGAGGCTCCAGTCGGACCCCAGTGTCCACCAGGGTCTGCTCCGGCTTTTCCAGCAACCAGATGAGCGCTGGTACTAGACAACCACCCTCTGCCATCTTCCGCTGCCTCGTGATGTTTGAGGCTAGCTGCAAGCGCAGAGACTATTCCAGGGCTTGGCACCACCCCCTCGTTACCAGACGGGCTGGCACCAATAGTCCTAATAAGCAGGCTTGCTGCAGGTCATGCTGCTGTAACCCCTTGTGTGAAGGATGGAAACTTGCAGACATGCTGACGCTAGCAGAATTTTTCCAGACATGCTGACCTTGTTTGTGGTTGCCGGTAGCAACAGTAATTGCAGTAGCCACTGTTTTGTTGAACAGAACGCCTTCAACACAGTCTCTCCCACTGACAACAGAAAACAGTCCCAGGCATACTTTACTGGGAGCAGGAGCCTGAAGCAAAAGTTCAAGACGTCCAGCTTTTGTAGCTGGGCATATTTGTAATCCAGTGGGTTATGTCCAGCCTTCGTAATCCGTGGGCGCGATCGCCCACTGTGATTGCCACGGGTGACAGCACATGTTTTACAAGTCACTGAATTTCCGGAAAGTATTTGCAAGTAACCGCTCCAGTGCTGGGTAAGCAAGAACAGAAATTAGCGACTGCTCTCACAGGTTTCTATGGACACTGGCACTTGTATTACAGCACAGTTTGATGGAGAGAGCACATAAGTCCTTCCCTGGGTTCAGTCCTCACTAATAGCAAACAATCACATTTTCTTGGCTCAGTCCACTTCCATTGCTAGGGGCAACGACTGGCAGAATTACGTGAAAACAGGTGAATCCGGGATGAGCCCCCAAATGTAGCCCATGCCCCCTTGGGGGTTGCTGAAAGTGGTGGTTTACCTGATCACACTGCCCATAGTCACACATTTTTCCTCACATTCGGAGTCACAGAACAGGCTGGTACTTTGTTTTTGTGTTTTATTAGGGAATTTGAACGTGGATGGGGTAGGGATGATTATGGGATGCCCAAGGATCAAACAGTTCTTTACACCGGGACCTCTATATACAACTTCGTATATATACACATCTTCTTCACTCCAGCACTGACACTTGATGCACGCCCCCCCCCCAACACTTATCTGAGTCCACTCTTGATCCCGCACTGTCTTGTGTTCAGCAGCACTGCTTTTCTCTTCCTGCATTCACAGGAGTTTCTGTGAGTAGCGGGATCCATTGGCTGTCACTCAATTCGGTGAGGAGGTAGCAGAGGGCGTGGTTGAGCTACATTGTGTCTGTCTGTGGATGCAAACAGGCCAACTTGGGAGCACACCCACATGAGTGCCCCCTCTGCAGCCGGCTTGCTGACGGGCAACCTGAGAAGAGGTGGACTGAGAGCATCAGCGAGGGACTCCGGAAGAGGAGGTAAGGGATCACTCTGTGTAATACCATTGCACAGGGCAGGTAAGCATAACATGTTTATTATTTTAATGAAAAAAATATGCTTTGCAACCACTTTAAGGATAGATAAGCTGCAATACACTACATTTTTGCTTTTGTTTTATTATGGTTATACCTGGTTTCACTAAACTAAACCTGACCAAGCCTAAAATATTTCTAAGGGGCTAAAGGGCATACATAAATGAAGAGGAAATCTTCCAGTGGGGACACCTGTCCCAGTAACAACGAATAGGGGATTTCCCCTCACTTTGGAGTCATTCTTCTTACTTTCTGCTCTGTCTCCACAACAGGAAGTAAAGGGAAATATTTCCATAGGGACACAAATAATAAAAACTATTCCCTTCTATATCCAAAACTGAGAAAAAAATATGGCTATACAGTACACACACCTTAAAGAGACTACAAATGTGTCACTTAAAAATCTAAAACAAATGCAAAAGAAGAGATTGAATGCTTTCCTTTATGGCTGCTGAGGCGACCAGAATTGTACTCCATTCAATAGAAATCCTCCCTTGAAGTCCATTGGGAAACCAACACTTCGATATCTTTGATCCCTCACAGTGCTCACTGGTTCCTCACCAACCACTGCGTCCTTCAGGGACATAAAGGACGGTGGGAGAGACCAGTGGCAGCTGCTGGAAACTAAGGAAATAAACATTCAATGATGTTTAGGTTTCCAGGCACACTTTCATAGAGGATTTATATTCAATGGAGCAGCATTCCCTGCAGCCCCCAAACCCCATTACTCCAGTATCAGGAGATGCATGCCATTCTGAAGTCACCAATGGGGAAATCTCTTCTGTTTGTCCCTAGATCTGTTCCGTTCAATTGAATTGCCAAAACAGAATTGGGTTTCTTTGTACAATACAACTCTGTGCAACCAGATACTGTATATCCTACACCAGACCAAGCATGTGGTTTGTAATTAAATGTTAATAATGCTCTTTGATAGTCCTGTTTTCAGCCAATGATTGTTAATTGTTCTACAAATGACTCCTTTTAACAATACAGAGCTGCTATTGGCTGAGGTCATTCATTTTATCATTACTACCTGTCCAGTAAACAGTCCTTTGATTTTTATGTTCTGTCATCTATCTCACTGGACCCATATGTAATCTTTTAACATATGTGCTTATTGAATTTCTATCTCATGAACAGCCAATATATTCCTTCCAATGTTCGGGCAACTTCATGGACCCCATATCAGCCTTAAGTGTGCAAAAAATGTACCTACTTTCATATTGACACACCTGTTCATACTATGTTCTTATCTGCAAATCTACACCCAATTTTATCAATAAAAGACATTATAAAGAATTATAATGTAAATATACACACAAGATTGCTTTTCAAAATTTGATTAAATGTGAAAACAGATTGGACAAATATTGTTTCTGATAACATTTATAGGTGTCAAGTATTCAAACCTGATAGTATTATATCACAAACCCTGGGACATCTTTCATCTTTTGAATGGCACTTTATTGACCATACAAATTAATTATTGATATTCTGCTCACACGCCATAAATTTAAAATAGATTAATGGACAGGATCATAAACCAGTCCTTTCGTACAATCGTCAATATAAATCCTCAAACTAAATTGGTACTCACATATGTCACATAAAATTAAACAAGATCTAAACCTAATATTCAGGCTATAGAGCATGAGACATGGTGTCTGTTGTATCTATAGAGAACAGAAAAATGACCTTGTTTTAACAAGAAAGTACAAGTTGTAATACCTCATTACAGCTATTAACCCATAACAACTAATCAGATATTATCTCCAAACCAAACTGAGTATAGTAAACTGAAATTGGATTAGTGTCTGTAGGTTCTTGCACTTTGCACATAGTTGGTGACTCATACATTTGTGAACCCTCTTGTCAACTGTGGGTGCAGATTCTCTCCAAAGTGCAACCCTGGAGCACTAAGTCTTCACCAGAACCACTCCTGGCATGGAAGGCACACTACTGATGCTCCAGGATGCAACTCACAGATGGAGGGGAGGTAGGATTCAAGTTCCAACAGCTGGCAGCAGACAGAGAATCAGGGCACATGCGTAGCTGTCTCATCACAGTTAATTTGGCAATAGATAACTAGTAGCTGATTCACTGAAGTAGGGCAGCCATTGATCCCATGAGCCCCTCACTGGCACAAGAATGTTGCAGAATCTCATTTGCTAGCAAGGAACCACTGAGCGAGCAACAACTCACTGGTCAGGCCAGCAATTTCTTTTCAAACATTTATTCAACAAAAACATCAGTAGATGTAATGATGTACAGTGTAAAAAGTAAGCACACCCCTGGCATAAGAAGTTGGTATTGACCCCTTTAGCAGAATGACTTCTTGTAGGCTGTCCACCAGTATCTAACGTTGACATCAAAATGTGCGACCACTCTCCATGCAAAATTTATTTCAGGTATAAGATGTTTTTGAGTTCCCTTGCCTGTTTCAAAATCCTCCTACAAAATTCCAATGGGAAATAAATCAGACATAGGCATTCCTAGGGCAGCCTTCCATTTCTTCATACTGAGTCATTCATTGGTGGGTTTGCTAATGTGCTTTGAATCATTATCATACCTCTCATGCAGGTTAAATTGATGTACTCCCTTGCTGATTGTGCATGCGTGAACTTTGACTCAAACTCTTGCAAAGTTACATGAACACCATGCAATTAAATTTTGGGATTCTTGGAGATTTCTTTTAGCATCAACCGGTCAGCTCTTGGGCTAAATTTGATGGGCCCGCCAGACCTAGACATTTAGCAGTCATTTGAAATGTATGCCACTTAAATGAAAGGAGCTGCTTTACCAACCATCTTAACAACATCCTAGGAGTTTTTCAGTCAGCCTTCACAAGGTACATAAATGGCCTACAGCTATAGCAAGGACATTATTCAACTTTGTTTTTACAAATACCCTTGGTAAAGGTGATCTAACCCTTTAAGGCAGGGGTCTGAAACTGACGGCCCTCCAGCTGTTGGGAAACTACAAGTCCCATCATGCCTCTGCCTGTGGGCATCATGCTTGTAACTGCCACAGATGGCGTTGTGCAGTGCACACTTGATCTTGTCCCCGATTTGTTTGTGCAGGGAAGGGATCACCTGGAAAAGTGGGAACAACGTACTGTGGGACAGCCACCGCCATCAGGTTTTTGAAACTGTCCGTGTCCACCAGACGGAATGACAGCATTTCAAAGGCCAGGAATTTTGAAATGCTGGCATTCAGGGCCAGGGGTCGCGGGTGGGTAGGGGGGTACTTCCTCTTTCTCTCCAGTGTTTGGGAGATGGACAGCTGTAAGCTTCCATGGGACCATGTGGAAATGCTTGGGGACGGTGGCGGACATGGTGGTGTTGCTGTCATATCGTCTGTTTGCTGGGTGGCAGGTGACACTGTCACTGTAGAGGTGGAGGAAGAGGCCGAGGCAGCAGCAGAAGAGGAAGCAGGAGGAGGCCGAGACTTTTCTTGGATTTTGAGGTAATTATTCCAATGCAGCTTGTGCCTTGAATTTAGATGCATGGTCATGGGGGTTGTGCTCAGGTTGAGAACATTTATGCTCCGGCTCAGGCTATCATTGCGCAGCTTGCAAACCACTCGTGTCTTGTCGTCAGCACATTGTCTGAAGAACTGCCACGCGGGGGAACGCCTTTGAGCTGCCTTTGGTGTGCTAGGTCCCTGGATGAGGTGGGTAGTAGCAGGCCTACTGTCTAGGGGACACTCGCTTCGCTTTTGCAACCTGCTTCCTATTTTGCTGTGCTGGTGCCTCTGTGCGACCACCACCTCTTCCTCCAAACTGCACATGTCACTTGCATGACCCTCATTCCATGTGGGGTCTAGAACCTCATCATCCTCCACATCATCTTCCACCCACCCTTCACCACTGCCCTCCTTGTCAGTCTGCACCCTGAGGCAAGCTGCAGCAGTTGGCACCTGTGTTTCGTCATCATCAGAGATGTGCTGCGCTGGTGTTTCCATGTCCTCATCCTGCAACAGAAGTAGTTGGGCATCGGTGCACTCAATGTCTTCCACTTCTGGGGCAGTGCTATATGGATGGCCCACGGAAAGCACACCAGGAGAGTCATCAAAAAGCATAAGAGTCTCTTGTAGGACTTGGGGCTCAGACTGCTTGGCTAATTTACAAGGGGCTGAGGTGAAAGACATATGGCCATGGGGTTCAGGTGCCAACTCTGAGCCTTCATCAAGGGACCGGGAGGGAGACAATGTGAAGGAACTGGAGGCATTGTCAGCCACCCAATCTACTATCGCCTGTACTTGTTCTGGCCTCACCAATCGTTGAGGGGCATTCGGGCCTACCATATACCGGTGAAGGTTCTGTTGGCTACCTGAGGAAGGTGTTTCCCTTCTGCGTGTAGCTGGCACACCTCGACCACGTCCTCTCCTTCCAACAGAGGGTTCACCAACACCACCAACACCAGCAGCAACATGACCAAGTCCCTTATGTGCTCTCCTCATTGTGCCCGCAAATATACTATGTAGCCCTATGTAAGTATTTATTAATACCAATTAATACCTTGTTTTTTTTTTTGAAAACACCAACGTAGCCAGACTTTTTTTTTTGGTGGAAGAAATGCACCGCTCACACCAACAGCTGGAAGCTCTCCCTTTAGAACTAGGAGATGATTTTTGAACAATAATGTGTCACTTACAGCAACAGCTAGAACCTCTCCCTTTAGAACTAGGAGATGATTTTTGAACAATAATGTGTCACTTACAGCAACAGCTGGAAGCTCTCCCTTTAGAACTAGGAGATGATTTTTGAACAATAATGTGTTACTTATAGCAACAGCTGGAACCTGGCGCTATAGGAGTAGGCAATGATTTTTGAACAATAATCTGTCCCACTAAGCAGAAGCCTCTACCTAGTGCAGTCAGATCATTGTGTAATGCAGGGTTTGATCTGTAATCTGTCACTCAAAGCAGCAGTATGTGAAATCTCAAATTACTCCCACAATCTGATCGTTGTGTACGATCCCACAATCTGATCGTTGTGTACGATCCCCCAACCTGATCGTTGTGTACGATCATAACAATTGTTGTGTTAGGCAGGGTTTGATCTGCAATCTGTCACTCAAAGCAGCAGTATGTGAAATCTCAAATTACTCTCACAATCTGATCGTTGTGTACGATCGTAGCGATCGTTGTGTTATGCAGAGTTTGATCTGCAATCTGTCACTCAAAGCAGCAGTATGTGAAATCTCGATTCTCAAATTTCTGCAATCTGTCCCTCAGAGCAACAGTAGTAGTAATCTCAGGATGCAGGATCAGATGTTAAAATGTCTGCAATCTGTCCCTCACAAAAACGCTGGCAGCTTCCTCTCCCTATACTATTCAGAGTCTCAGAGAGCATGTGACTGCAGCATCAAGTGACTCCAGCTTATATAGAGGCTGGGTCACATGATGCTGTGGTGCTGTGATGGCTTCTAAGGGCAAACCAGTGAAACGCTTGTTGATTGGCTGCCCTGCAGTTATTCAACATGCGTGATCAACTACCAGAACCCAGAACCCGAGCCTGAACGTTTTTTGAAATGTCCGTGTTCGGGTCCGGGTCCCGGACACCCCAAAGTTCGGTACAGACCGGAACGTTACAGTCCGGGTTCGCTCAACACTATTCACAAGGCACATCAGTGGTTCTCAACTCCTGTCCTCGGGACCCACTAACAGGCCAGGTTTGCAGGATAACTGAAATACATCACAGGTGATATCATTTGCTGCTCAGTGATTCCAGTATTCTAGTCTGCATCTCCCCAAGGTAATACTTAAAATCTGGCCTGTTGGTGGGTCCTGAGGACAGGAGTTGAGAACCACGGAGGTACATAAATGGCCTACAGCTATAGCAAGGACATTATTCAACTTTTTTCAAAGCTGCATAGGTTGTTTTTACAGATACCCTTGGTAAAGGTGATCTAACCCTTTAAGGCAGGGGTCTCAAACTGGCGGCCCTCCAGCTGTTGGGAAACTACAAGTCCCATCATGCAGCCTGTGGGCGTCATGCTTGTAACTGTCAGCCTTGCAATGCTTCATAGGACTTGTAGTTTCGCAACAGCTGGAGGGCCGTTAGTTTGAGACCCCTGCTTTAAGGCACAATTACAGCAGATGCATTTACATGCATTTTGTGGTATTTTCCATAGTAGACAAAGTTAATACAAATGAGAAATGCTATTGCATAAGACACATTACACTTGCCTTAGCTTCATTTCTGGGAAAAGAAGTACAACTTTGTCTGCAGTTATCAAAGGAGCTTCAAAATATTTACTTTCCCCATCCTTGATATGCTATGATCCCAGAGTGTTGCAACCGTGTCTTACAGTTTTCCAGAGGGATTTGCACATTTATTTGCTGTGCGCTGGTTAACAGCTGCCGCTAGTTGTGATGGAATAGCTGTAAGTGTATTCTGTACATGAGTAACAGTTGCTAATATAAACTTGCATCTTTAATCATCTGTAAAATGAGTACATTTATAGTTGCAGGATGTTAAAATGAAGTCATTTTGATAAATCTTTCTATTACAGAGGCAAATTAAGCTCTGCTAAATTAAATAATAAAAATCCATCAAAACTGTATATTGCATGTTACCCCATGTACAGTAATTGCTTATCTTAGAATGTTGAAGGCTTTCACAGTGAGGCTGATATGGGGGGAAGAGTAGGGGAATGAGGTTGATTTATAAAAGGAAAATAAGCTGTTCACCTTGCAAGGGTTGTTGCACTTTGCAATGGAAATTTCCCCAGAGCTTAGTGAACGATGTGAAGCTATGTTGAATTCCTCATCCAATCACGTGAAAGCAAATATGCTGTTTTTTTTATATTACTTGCATGTGATTGGGTATTCTTTGCAAAGTGAAACCTCACCACATTCACTGCGCTCTGGGGCAAATTCCCTTGCAAAGTGCAACTTCCCCTGCAAAGTAGACAGCTTATTTTCCTTTAGTAAAGCACTTGCTATATGTCCAAAAGCCTGTGGACACTGCACCATCACCATACTTATATTGAATGGCTAAAAGTATATGGATATCCCTTCAAGTTATTCCCCATGACTAAGCTCCAGATGGCAGAGTAAAACACGTTGGGGTGTGGCCTGGTTGGAGTCCAGCCTGAGGTTGCCACTCTACTCCCCTCTCTAGGACATGTGCAACTTCCAAAGGATACCCCTTTCTTTCCTTCAAGTTATTGAGCTCAGGTGTTTCCAGGGAAGGCTACTTTTCAGTGGTGGCTGGTGGTTTTTTCTTTGGGGGGGGGGCGGAATACACACCTCCCGAGAGGCACCTCTCCCCCCCCGAGTGGCACCCCCCCAGCGGTACCTCTCCCCCCCTGAGCGCAACCTCTCCCCCCCGAGTGGCACCTCTCCCCCCCCCCCGTTTTACCTCTGCATTTACCCCATCTAGGCGGGTAGTGTGCATCGGTTCCGTGTCCTCCATGATGGCTTCCATTATGCCTTTTAAGCGTCCAATAGGATCGCCTGTGCTTTCAGGCAATCTGGTGACAGGTGCCAAATCCATTAACTGATTGGCTGGGAGGAGGTCCTGAGTGTGCTGTGAGCGTTCTCTCAGCGCTCACAGCCCACTCTATTCTGAAGCCTATTAGAGCCTTGGGCTCTAATAGTGTGCTTCGTAAAACACTCCCACCCACCGCTGTAATTGTAATTTGTGCATCCCGGCGACCTGAAAAGGGGCTGGGTGCATGTATAAGAGAGGCGGTGGAAGGGATAGCGGAGGCGACGCTCCAGCGCCCATAATGGACAGGCCGCCCCTGCTACTTTTAATGCTACAGCATACAAAAATAATTTCAACAATTGTGCGTGTCCAGCCTTGTGGCACAAGTTTTGGGAAGAACCTTTTTCTGTTTCAGCATGACTGTGCCCAGACCCAAGACATGAGTTCAGGAGCGTCATGTGGAGGAACTTGAGTGTCCTGCATAGAGCTCTGACCCTAGCTGTTTTGGAGAGTTTTGGGATGAATTTAATGGATAATTGCACCTTTGGGAACATGTAATGTGTAAATCTGGTACTGTGCCCTGATCTGGACAATCTTCACCCAACTTCTAGATACTCATCTGATCTTTATCAATCAGTGTCCACTCTTGCCCTGACAGAATATACTTGTCATTCAGCCACTTATAGATCTTTCTCATGTATTGATTTGGCTTATGTCTCCTCTTCTGCGTTGTGGAGAGCGACCTCTGTTCAAACAATCTCTAGAGGAATTTCAGATCACTGGCTTTAAATGCATCCATGTCCCCCGGTCCTAGGTTATGGACACTGTCCAGATACTGGATTATGGACCAGAGGGTAAAGTTACTGAAGCTTCCTGTCAGATTTTGATTGCCATTGAGGACTCTGCTAGTCCCCTCGTTCTACAGGATTCCTTTAAAACTTGGCTAAGGGGAGATACATCTCTTGTATTACTTCTGCAAAAAGCATTTTATGCATTCCCTTGTTACATTGGAATGGGACCTCCAACAGAAGGAGTCGGCCCATGGGGAGAGCGTAGACTGAGCTAGCTATTTACAGTGCCCTGAAAAAGTATTTATACCCCTTGACATTTTCCACATATTGTCAAGTTACAACCAAAAATATAAATGTATTTTATTGGGATTTTATTTGATAGACCAACACAAAGTGGCACATAATTGTGAAGTGGAAGGAAAATGATAAATGGTTTTCAACATTTTTTACATTTTTATAAATATGTGAAAAGTGTGGTGTGCATTTGTATTCAGCCTCCTTTACTCTGATACCACTAACTAAAATCTAGTGGAAGCGATTATCTTCAGAAGTCACCTAATTAGTAAATAGAGTCCATCTGTGTGCTATTTAATCTCAATATAAATACAGCTGTTCTATGAAGCCCTCAGAGGTCTGTTAGAGATCCTTAGTGAACAAACAGCATCATGAAGGCCAAGGAACACACCAGACAGGTCAGGGATAAAGTTGTGTAGAAGTTTAAAGCAGGGTTAAATTATAAAACAATATCCCAAGCTTTGATCATCTCATGGAGCACTGTATAAACCATCATCCGAAATTGGAAAGAGTATGGCACAACCACAAACCAAGACATGGCTGTTCACCTAAACTGACAGGCCGGGCAAGGAGAACATTAATCATGGAAGCAGCCAAGAAGTAACTCTGGAGGAGCTGCAGAGATCAACAGCTCAGGTGGGAAAATCTGTCCACAGGACAACATTTATTTGTGCACTCCACAAATCTGGATTTTATGGAAGAGTGGCAAGAAGAAAGCCATTGTTGAAAGAAAGCCATAAGTCCCGTTTGCAGTTTGCGAGAGGCCACGTGGGAGACATGGAAAACATGTGGAAGAAGGTGCTCTTGTCAGATGAGACCAAAATTGAACTTTTTGGCCTAGAAGCAAAACACTATGTATGGCGGAAAACTAACACTGCACATCACCCTGAACACACCTCTGTAGATAGAGTACCTTGATCGGATTGCATTCCCTACCTTAAATACTTCTGCTCAGGATAGCTTAGATCAAGACATCTCACTTGAAGATGTGCAGGAAGTGAGAGGTCAACTCCAGCCAGGCAAGACCCCAGGGGTGGATGGGATTCCCATAGACTTTTATTCTCACTATATAGTGCTTTTGGTGCCTGGACTCACAGCCCTGTTTGACCAATTTGCCTCCCAGGGATCTCTTGCTGAGCTTATATATGAGGCTCTTACTGTGTTGATGCCCAAACCTGGTAAGGACCAGGAGTACTGTGCCTCTTATAGGCTTAATATGTGCTTAATATTGATGCAAAGATACTGGTGAAATATCTATCCTATCGTCTATCCCAGATGCTAAATGATTTTATACATGTGGATCAGACTGATTTAACGCATAGGAAGGAAACCAATATCAATATCCAATGTTTATTTTTAAATCTGTTGACTACTCACTCCATTGCAATACAAGGACTATAGCCTCCTTACATGCCGAGAAGGATTTTGACTCTGTTAAGTGGGTTTTTCCGTGGGAGGTGATACAGAAATTTTTGTTTGGGCCTAGGTACTTGATGTGGCTGCACATGTTTTACCAGGCTCCTAGAGCCAGTGTACACACCAATGTCAGAATTTCAGATGCTTTCCTACTGCAGGGGGAAACCATCAAGGGTGCCCATTTTCACCTAGTCTTTTTGTTCTGGTCTTGGAACCACTGGCCATGTTGGTACAGATGTTCGACTCGATCATCGGGGGTTCGCTTGTTTGGGGAATCACTGATATTATGGGGTGTTCATGGGAAATTAGAGTGCCCCATAATGCAGTGAAATCACGGGGAAATGCCATCCGCTGATTGGCCAAAGTATGCAGGTCATGTGCATGCTTTGGCCAATCACAGTGCGCTCTGGCCAAAATGAATGGCCAAAAGCAGGGTGCCTTTGGCCAATCATTGCTCAGCAGGTCTCAGTCCACGCCCACACTATATAAGGCCGCTTATACAGCGGCCCGTATGTAGTGCTGTGAATGGGCAGAGAAACATGTAGCTAGTTTAACTAGTGGCATGTAGGCAGTATAGATCTAGTGTAGAGACAGTATATACAGGCAGTGTAGGCAGTGTAGGAAATAGATCTAGTGTAGAGTATATATATAGGTAGTGCAAGCAGTGTAGTATATAGATCTAGTGTAGCCTATATACAGGCAGTGTAAGAATATATATGTACAGTATATAGTATATATATATATATATATAATACGCTGCCTTTAGTGTAGATTATATATACAGCTCATGTCAGTTCAGACAGTGTAGCAATATATATGTATAGTATATAGTATACATATATAATACGCTGCCTTCAGTGTAAACTATATATACAGCTCACTCCGTGTATAGTATATAGAGTCAGTTCAGGCAGTGTAAGAATATATATGTACAGTATAAAGTATATATATAGATATATATAATACGCTGCCTTCAGTGTAGACTATATATACAACTCATTCAGTGTATATGTTAGGATCAGCATCTTCTGCCCGTTTTGGCCGCCTGTGCGCGCCCGTGCACGCCCGTGCGCGCCCGTGCGCGCCAATGGCGACAAAATGGTCCATTTAAGCAAACTGCTCCCTGTAGCAGATGCTGTCGATTCTACAGCATTCCTGTGACCCCGTGCCTTACTCTGAGAGACTTTTCCTGTACCTGTGACCCCGGCTTTCCTTGGACTGTGCTGATTTCTGCCTGCCCTGACCCCCGGCCTGTCTACAACTACTCTCTTGCCTGATCCACCTGTACCTCGTTGCCCGCACGTTGCCAACCCCGCCTGCACCTGTCACGTACCTGACGGTGGAGTCTGTCTTGTGCAGGGAACAACCGCTCTTGCGCACCCGATTCAAGGACCCCTGGTAGTGGAGACAGAGGCCCAAGAGTGCGGGATGGCACGAGGGCTGGAGGGTCACCGATGATGTAGCGATGCTCCAGGAGGCGTGCAGGTAGAAGGATGGTCGTTCAGGCTGGGTCGGCAACAGGCAGGCAGGAAGGTACAAAGGATCAGGCAAAAAGGTAGTCAGAGTCCAAGCAAGGTTCGTTAACAGGCGGGCAGCAGAGGTACAAGGGAGCAGACAATCGGATGGTCGTGGTAGCCGGGGTCGGTGCAGGTAGCAGACAGCAGGTCAGGACAAGCCGGGTCAACAGGAGGCAGAACAACACGGGAACAGGTATCAGGAGCCGAGGCTTACAGGTCGGGAACGCTGTAGAACGAACAGCACTTGTTCTCAGGAGTCTCCAGGTTTAAATAGGCCCATTTGGCGCCGTTTCCGGCGCGTGCGCGCGCACGCGGGCGCACACAGGCGAACAAATGTGCGCACCACCGCGGAAATGCCAGGACTTGGCCAGAAATTGTTTCTTTTCCTAACATAGCCCCCCCCCCAAGGGGCAGCATCCGGATGCCTTACCGGGTATCACCACTCTGGCGATTTCTCTTGAAGGCCTGGATAAGTCCGGGGGCGTGGATGTTTTCTTCAGGTTCTCAGGAGTTCTCCTCTGGGCCGAACCCCTTCCACTTAATCAGGTACTGGGTTCCTCCGGCTCTCCGGCGACAATTCAAGATGGCCTCCACTTCGAACTCCTCCTCTCCGTTAACCAGGATAGGGTCAGGGGGACCCACCTTCCGACCAGAGAAAGTGTCCAGAACCATGGGTTTCAGCAGTGATGCATGGAAAACCGGGTGGATCCGCAGAGAAGAAGGCAGATCCAGCTCAAAAGCCACCCGGTTTATCTTCCTCTTAACTGGGAATGGTCCCAGAAATCTTAGGCCCAACTTTTTGGAGGGGCAAGCCAATTTAAAATTTTTAGTGGAAAGCCAAACACGATCGCCTGGTTGGAGTTCCAGCTCCCCCCGCCTTCTCTTATCATAAGCCTCCTTGTTAGAGTCCCGAGCTTTCGATAGAGTCTCCTGTAGAGTCTTGCAGTTAGATTGGAGGAAGCTGGTAATATCTTGCGCTGCCGGGACAGAACTTTCCGGTATCAGGTCGGGCAGGAACGTAGGATGGAACCCATAGTTGGCCCAGAATGGGGACTGCTGGGTGGCCGAGTGAATGGTGTTGTTGTAAGCAAATTCGGCCACCGACAGCAGTGCAACCCAATCATTCTGTGAAAATGAAGTAAAGCAACCAAATATTGTTCCAGGGTCTGATTCGTCCTTTCTGTCTGGCTGTTCGTCTGCGGATGATAGGCAGACGAAAATGCAAGCTCAATCTCTAGACTGGAACATAAGGCTCTCCAAAACCTGGACGTGAATTGGACCCCCCGGTCAGACACGATATTACTGGGCACACCGTGAAGTCGCACAACTTCCCTTATAAAGGTATTGGCCGTTTCGGCCGCAGAGGGGGTTCCCTTCATGGGGATGAAGTGTGCCATCTTCGTCATCCGGTCCACTACGACGAAGATGGTCGTAAAGCCTTCCGACGGGGGGAGTTCCACAATGAAGTCCATCGCCAGTTGCGACCACGGGCGCTCAGGTATGGAGAGCAGGTTTAGGAGACCCCAGGCTTTGGCCTTGTCTGTCTTATTCCGGGCACAGACAGGACAGGCCCCGACATATTTCCGGCAATCTTCAGTAATGTTGGGCCACCAGAATGACCGGGAGATGAGCTCCGCGGTCTTTCGAGCCCCAAAGTGACCGGCCAGTTTATGGTCATGGCACCGACCCAAGATCTTAAGGCGTAGACTGGTTGGAATAAACATCTTCTGCTCTAGCCACCAGAGTCCATTCCTGACGGTCAATCGGGGGTCTTTGTCAGCAGTGGAACTGGCCAAAACCCGACGGAGCTGGGAGAAAAAGTCCTCATCGGACAGGAGGAAATTCTGTGCAGGCAGAATAGTGTCAGGTGGAACAGTACTTCCTGGCTCCGAGAACATCCGGGACAGGGCGTCGGGCTTGCCATTCTTCGACCCTGGGCGGTAGGTCAAATGGAAGTGGAACCTGGAGAAGAACAGCGCCCAGCGGGCTTGCCGTGGTCTTAGCCTCTACGCTGTTCGGAGGTACTCCAGGTTCTTATGGTCCGTGAAGATGAGGACAGGATGAGAAGCCCCTTCAAGCAAATATCGCCATTCCTCCAGAGCCGATTTGATGGCTAGTAGCTCTCTGTCTCCCACGTCATAATTCCGCTCTGGTGCGGTCAGTTTTCTGGAGAAAAAGGCTACCGGGTGGAGCAGGGCTTTGATGCCCTGACGCTGGGACAGGATGGCTCCCACTGCCGTCTCTGATGCGTCCACCTCAAGGACGTATGGCAAAGCTGGATCCGGGTGCTTGAGGATGGGGGCCGAAGTGAAGAGAGACTTGAGCCTCTGGAAGGCGTCCTGAGCCTCGGGGGACCACCGGAATCGGGTATTCTGCTTGGTCAAGCAAGTGATAGGCTCCACAATGGCAGAAAATCCCTTTATGAACTTCCTATAAAAGTTCGCAAAGCCCACGAACCTCTTCACCAACTTCCGGTCTGTGGGTGCGGGCCATTCCAAGATAGTGGAGACTTTTTGGGGATCCATATGAATGCCTGTCGTGGAGATAATTAATCCCAGGAAATGCATGCTCGGCTGTTCGAAGGAGCATTTCTCCACCTTGGCGTACAAGCCATGCTGCCGGAGTCGCCCCAGAACCTTGGTGACGTGTCTGCGGTGTTCCTCCAGAGAAGCAGAGAAGACCAGGATGTCGTCCAGATATATGATTACAAAGAGGTCTAGGAAGTCTCGGAACACATCATTGACAAAATGCTGGAATGTTGCTGGGGCATTACAAAGGCCGAAGGACATCACTAAGTACTCGTAATGCCCAAAACGAGTGCGGAAAGCGGTCTTCCACTCGTCTCCCTCTCTAATGCGGATGAGGTGGTATGCCCCACGTAGGTCGAGTTTTGTGAAGATGGTTGCCGATCCCAAAGGCTGAAAAATTTCCGGAACCAAGGGTAGCGGGTATCGGTTTTTAATTGTTACCCGGTTGAGCTCTCTGTAGTCTACGCACGGCCGGAGCGAGTGATCCTTCTTCTCCACAAAAAAGATACCGGCTCCAGCCGGCGATGTGGATGGTCTGATGAACCCCTTCTCAATGTTCTCATCCAGGTATGACTTCAGAGCCGCTAGCTCAGGCTCAGAGAGAGGATAAATCCTCCCAAAAGGCACTTCAGCCCCGGGTAGCAGGTTGATAGGACAGTCATAGGGCCTATGCGGTGGGAGCTTGTCTGCCCCCTTCTTGCTAAAGACATCCAAAAATGAATGGTAAGCCTGCGGAAGGAGAGTCCGGATGTCGGGTTCAGCATCGGATTCCAGGCTGAGAAGAGAAGGGACAGTTCCATCCCTGGGACCCAGGCAGTTGTGCTGGCAGTAAAGTGACTGGAAGTGGACGACTCCGGTGGTCCAGTCAACGCTGGGGTTGTGTGCCTGGAACCAAGGTAGTCCCAGGATGATGGGGCAGAGAGGAGA
>BLSH010277350.1:209738-222513 GCA_018402905.1 Glandirana rugosa
GTGGCAGTCCATGCACTGTCTTTGCTCGTCGGTACTGACTCAGACGCGTCCCTTGGGCGAGGCGGTACCTACTGAATACACGTGTAGAACGGCCGGACTGGGTTCGGCAATTCTTGAATGTCCTTCCTATGTGGCCCAACCTTCTTGCCCATGTCCTTGAAAGACGGGGCTGGAGGCCACGAGGACGCCGGGCATGGTAGTACCGGGACGGCAACCTTGGGTTCCAGGGCGACGGCCTGTTTAAGAGCCCCCTGGCTGCGTTCAAGGCCCAGAAAGCCTCACGCACGCTAGATATGGACCCGGACGTCGTTGCGTGCCAGAGAAATTATAAATCCGACCTTCGTGCTTTCCAGAGAGAACGTGCGTTGCTGCAGGCCCAGGTATAGATCGCACGCACTCCGAAAGACCCGGAACTTGCGTCGGTCCCCCGAGAATTTGTCCGGCAGCGGGACCTTGGGTTCCAACGGCAGGGCCATGATGGTACGGGCCGCAGGAGCACCGGAGGTCGGGGCAGAAAGTTCCTGTACCCGTTCTTCCAACCCGGTGTATCCTTCCTGTAAGTTCTTAACGGCTTGGGTCAGGCCGGCAAGATGTGCACATAAGTCATCCATGGCGGAGCGGGTTCCCTGCGCAGACTCAGTCATGGCTGCTCGTTTCTGTCACGTACCTGACGGTGGAGTCTGTCTTGTGCAGGGAACAACCGCTCTTGTGCACCCGATTCAAGGACCCCTGGTAGTGGAGACAGAGGCCCAAGAGTGCGGGATGGCACGAGGGCTGGAGGGTCACTGATGATGTAGCGATGCTCCAGGAGGCGTGCAGGTAGAAGGATGGTCGTTCAGGCTGGGTCGGCAACAGGCAGGAAGGAAGGTACAAAGGATCAGGCAAAAGAGTAGTCAGAGTCCAAGCAAGGTTCGTTAACGGGCGGGCAGCAGAGGTACAAGGGAGCAGACAATCGGATGGTCGTGGTAGCCGGGGTCGGTGCAGGTAGCAGACAGCAGGTCAGGACAAGCCAGGTCAACAGGAGGCAGAACAACACGGGAACAGGTATCAGGAGCCGAGGCTTACAGGTCGGGAAGGCTGTAGAACTAGCAGCACTTGTTCTCAGGAGTCTCCAGGTTTAAATAGGCCCATTTGGCGCCGTTTCGGGCGCGTGCGCGCGCACGGGCGCGCAAAGGCGCGCGCGAACGCGCACAGGAGCGCGCAAACGTGCACAAATGTGCGCACCACCGCGGAAATGCCAGGACTTGGCCAGAAATTGTTTCTTTTCCTAACAGCACCTGACCACCCACCTGCCTGCTCCATTTGCACCGCCTAGCCAGCCAGTTGCCAACCCGGACCGCACGACTATTCTTCTGCTCAGAACGAGCTCTAGTGGACCATCACGCACCATCAAGTGATCCAGTCCAGCCCTTGTGCCCCCCTGTGCTCCTGAACTCCCTGTTTGCACTATTAGGGATTCTCGAACCAGGGCCGCAAGAGAGGTGAACCCCTGCATAAGTCAGACTCGCCCGCCAGGTACGTGACAGTATAGTATATAGAGTCAGTTCAGGCAGTGTAAGAATATATATTTACAGTATATAGTATATGTATATATATATATATAATATGCTGCCTTCAGTGTAGACTATATATACAGCTCATTCAGTGTATAGTATATAGAGTCCGTTCAGGCAGTGTAAGAATATATAGTATCTCACAAAAGTGAGTACACCCCTCACATTTTTGTAAATATTTTATTATATCGTTTCATGTGTCAACACTGAAGAAATGATACCTTGCTACAATGTAAAGTAGTGAGTGTACAGCTTGCATAACAGTGTACATTTGCTGTGTCCTCAAAATAACTTAACACACAGCCATTAATGCAGCGTATGGTCTATTCACTTTTGTGAGATACTGTATATGTACACTATATAGTATATATAATACGCTGCCTTCAGTGTAGAGTATATATGCAGCTCATTCAGTGTATAGTATATAGAGTCAGTTCAGGCAGTGTAAGAATATATATGTACACTATATAGTATATATATATAATATGCTGCCTTCAGTGTAGACTATACAGTCAGGTCCATAAATATTGGGACATCGACGCAATTCTAATCTTTTTGGCTCTATACACCACCACAATGGATTTGAAAGAAAACAAGATGTGCTTTAACTGCAGACTTTCAGCTTTAATTTGAGGGTATTTACATCCAAATCGGGTGAACGGTGTAGGAATTACAACAGTTTGTATATGTGCCTCCCACTTTTTAAGGTTCCAGTAATCCATGTCCTTAGTCTGCTTGTCTTCAGCAAACTGTTTGCGGGCTTTCTTGTGCATCATCTTTAGAAGAGGCTTCCCTACTTTTCGGGGATCCATATCAGTTGGTTTTATTTGCTTTAGATTCTCAGGCGAGCTTGTGGTCTCTACTACCCTTCAGTGGGTTGAAGAATTTAGGTATCTAGGTGCGACAGGACCCATCTAGTTTACATCCTTTGCTTTTGCATCTTTGGGTGAAATGTAACTCATGGACTAATCTTCCTCTGAACCTGATGGGTCACATTAATGTTCTTAAAATGATGTTGCTCCCTAAATTCAATTATTTGGAAAGTTGCCTTCCTTCTTTTGGCAAAATCTATCCTGCACCTACCAGTGCAACGCCGGAGCTTGGTGTTACCTAACTATCAGATTTATTATTGGTTAGCTGTCTTAGTTACGATTAGATGGTGGTTTACATGGTCCAGAACTAATGCAGCTGTTTGTTTAGAGGCGCCATTCTGGGCTCCCTTATGGAATTTAGTAATCTAGTGTACAGGGGATCTAGAGCCTATGCCAACCTCCCAAGTCCCAAGAGAATGACTTTCCAAGTATAAGTATCTGATAGGAAAAAATGTATTACACCTAATCATTGATCACCCCACCACCCTTCCCTACCTCACTTCAGATCTTTGCCTGATCTTCGAGTGTGGGCAAAAAAAATTGCATTAAAACGATGCAAGATATTATGCCTACTGGTACACTACTGTCATTTTAGGACCTATACTCTATGTAAAGATTACTCTGGCCGATGCACTTAAGCTGCCTCCAATTGACACATGCTTCTTGTTCTCAGTTCTCACAACCTCCTGTGCTTGAAACAGACCTGGGTGAGAGTCTTCTCTTTCAGAACTCTCTTCCGAGGCCCCTTTCCTCCCTATATCTAGTCCCCCAGGTTGATGCAATTTTGGACAGAGATTTTTGGCCTCATTATTGTCCACCTACAATTGTCCCTTCCTGTGTCCCCTGAGCTGGCTTTGTTGGACATACATGATGCTGCACAGAGGCTTCACCATACTAAGTTATTGATCTCGTATCTGTTATCATATGCGAAAAAGTAAATTTTATATAAGTGGAATTCACCCTCCCACCCTCTTTGTCCTCTTAGAAATCCTTAATTAATGCAGGGCTGACTATCTACCAGCTTACATATTTGAATAGGAATTGTCCTAAGAAGTATGATAAGATCTGGCAGCCCTGGATGGCCGAGTGAGTGTTCCTCCTTTTCCACCTGAGGCGTTACCTGCATTAATTCTCATCTGAGTACCATATGTGTTTCTTTATTATATCTTCCTTTTGATGCTATTCTGTACCTTGCTTGTTCAGCTTTGTCTAGTCTTGTGTGGACCTTCTTTATACCACATTGCTTGTACCCCTGCCGAGTCATCCTTTGTCTCTGCCCCCTACCCACCTCTGAGCACTGTCCCTTGGTACCACCCCCTACCCACCTCCCTGTACCGCCCCTTTTAGAGAATACGGAACGAGGTATTATTTTGTGCTACTAAGTAATTTGTATGGAATTTGATAGATCCCCACCTCAGCAACAATAGATCCCCCCAGCAACAATAGATCTCCCACACAACAATAGAATCTCCCACCCCCCCCCCCCCGGCAACAGTGGACCTACCCCCACAACAAAGTACCACCCCAACAACAATAGACTCCCCAGCAGCCAGCAGCAATAGACCTCTCCCTCAATGGTAGATGCCTCCCAGCAACAATTGACCCCCCCAGCAACAACAGACCCCCACAAAAAATAGATCCCCACCAGTGACAATAGATCCACCAGCAGGCAGTATCGATAGACCCTCCAACACACCCCAGCACTCCTTGTCACAAAATACATGCAGTGCTGTACATGCGGTGCCGGAACTGTGTCCCCTGTGTTCCTACTGAAAAAAAGCCCTGGACTTATCACAGATTACACAGACAGTTAAATAAGGCACCCCCATCCCCCTTAATGTAGGAAACACAGTTCTCTCTGAGTCTTTTGTCTGCAGAAGCAGTTACTCATTTAAAAAACCAAGCTAGCTCTGCATATACTGTAGCATTAAAAAACACTGTATTAAATATTACTATTATTTACTAATATTACTATATTGCAGGTAGGTTTGGGGACAATGTGATGCAGCGCAAAGTGAAATAAACAAAATTCACAATGCTTTTGCATACTGAACCCATTTGGCTCAAGCCAACCCCCCCAAAGTCAGGTAGCACTTGGTGATCAGAAGAAATGCTCCCCTTTTTGAACACCCAGTTGATCAAGTCCTAAAGTAGAACAAAGTCATAATTTTCTTCAACACTACAGGTAAACTTTTACTTATTATTAGCTGTCAGGATAATTATTTTTAGGTAGAGAGGACATTCGATTCTTCTATGAAAGTGAGTTGACTTTTCCCAGCTGTCCTTTTATTGCTTCAGTAGACTAGATCGTAATTAAATAGATGACTTGTAACTTTCCTGTAATTAGAAAAACATTTAAAGAGAATTTAATCAGCGGAACACATCACTCTTCAGAAAGCAATGAACGCTGAGGATAAAAACATAAGACAATTTTCCGACGTTTTGGCAGGCAAACACAAAGTAATAGATCACCTTTCAGCATCAGTACCGCCATGCAAGTTAACTCAGCAATTTGGTTTTTTGGCTTTCATATAAGAAAGTGCTTGTAATTGCCTCGATATTCATTATAGTTTGCTGTGGGTTTTTAAATTTCCTTCAAGGCATCGTGAGCGGCAATCTTGATAGAGGATCAAGATTAATATAAGTGATGTTCAATTGTTCTTTTCTCTGAGACATTACTGCAAGCAATCAAAGCATGCAGGATTATTATTTTATTTAAAACATTTAAATTGACTTATGGTGGATGAAGCAACATTGAATTCAAATATAGGATTTTTTCATTTAAAGCTGAAGTTTAGGCATGGCTTTTTTTGCATAGTTAAATATGGCTACAGCAGCAGGACCAATCAGCAAGGAGAGAGGATGATGATGAGACATGTAGTCCTGAGAGACAAGGTTGCCTATTGGATGTAGTGGGGTATGAACTTCAGCCCCCCACCAATCATTGCTGCAGAGGAGGAGAAAAGGAAAGTTCTCCCAGACAAATTCTACAGAAGCAGTTCAGTGTAATGGAAACAGTGAGAGAACCATGCTGCAGGGTGCCTTACCAGAGAGGGAGACCGCAAATGTGACTGGAAACTCCCAGCTGCGTTTGGGGAGGCCAGACAGTATAGAATGGTTACCTGATTGTGGGGAGTTGGAGCCACTGCCAGGATACAGACATTTCTGCACTGCCTACCATGGGCAACTAGGATGGCCACATCATCCCTTTAATCCAGGACAAATATTAATTAGACAGGTTCTGTGGCTAATTAAAGTGGTAATTAAACTAACTTGGTGCCTTATCTGCTTTAAATTGGCCTCAGAACCTGTGTAATTCATATGTGTCCTGGATTAAAGGGATGATGTGGCAACCCTATGGGCAACCCAAAGTGAGTAGACACCTAACCAGAGGGACCACTGATGCTATGTTGCCAGGGCTGGTCAAAGGGCCTTGCGCCCATTACTTGCTACCACCATTAGAGACTGAGCCATTAGGAACTACATGACCAGCTACCTTATAGCTATAGTAATGCCTGCAAGCCTGCTTGACTGTCTTAAAGCACACCAATGGTTACTGGGCCTCATCCTTTAGCTGGCTGAAGAGTCAGGACTAAAGACCACCCCTAACACTTACTACCCAGAGACCTTTTGCTCCTTTGCTTAGTTAAAAAGGTACCTCTTAGATGAGGCTGCACCATACCCCAGTCAATCCCCTAGAGTGCACTCTAAACCAGTGTAGTATCAGTATAACTCATACTGCATTTATTATTTATCCACATTGATTATGGCTAATTTGCTAATTCACTTATAGAACCTGATCTTAGTCACTCTAGCGTAGTTATTACTCTGTCTATCAGACTGTGTTCACATTTATCCCACTGTTCAGCGATCTGAGAGCCTGAGCCAGCCACTCCTGCCCCCTCCATAGCCCAGTGCTCTAGTGAGCGCTGGAGGGGAGAGCAGAGAGCCAGAGACTGACAGTCATGGCGCTCTGCTCAGAGCGAAGGGGAGAACAGTGCAATCAGGGGTGTTTGATCATTTAGTTCTCACTGCAGAGTCGACGGGGGGCAGATGCAGCATTGAATCGAAGTCCAAACTTCTCTTTTAACCTTCACTGTAACAGCAGCAGCACAGTTTGGTCGGTGTGTGATCACAGTGCGAAAGAGCTGCCGGCAGCACGCATGCACCCCCCCTACCCAGAAGAGCCGGATCACGTATATATACGTGATCCGGCACAGAGGGGTGACCCTGTAGCAGTAAAACTGCTAAAGGGCGGACCTTAAAGTGGAACTTTACCCTTAACAACTTGATAAAAAATAATATTCTTTAGCAAGGAACATTAATTTCCCTTTAATCATTCTGCTACCAACATTAGTGTGTGCTGTAAATTGACTCCAGCATTGTTCCTGTTTCTTCTTGATGGAGGCTGCTATTTTGCTGAAGCCGAGAGCCCCTGAACAGCAGTAAATCATAAAGTGGAACTAAACTCATCGATTTTAACGGTTTCAAAAACAGTTAAATTCCTGGAATGCTGGGATTGCTAACTTTCGCACTGGCAGTTGTAGATCAAACAGAAGCAACTTCCTTGGCTGTCAAGGATAGGAGGGTTTCATTCCACTTCAAGGCTGTCAGCAGATCGGCCTCTACAAATTCGGCAGTGACTAAAAATGCCTAAAAATTGAGAGCAACTGAGCATGTGCAGAGCAGGATGAGCTTGTGTATTACTGGATTTTAAACAGTATAGGGACTTATTTTTAATGTTTTACATGGCTATACCTGCAAAAGGGGGTGGCCTGAAGTCATCTATCAGGGATTCATTTTCTGACTAAATTTCCACTTTAAGGCCTCATACATACGGGCGTATGAGAGAAAATAAGCAAAACGTCGGGCCCGACGTCAGGGAAAAATCTGCGTTTTTTTCGGCGTCTTGCATCAGCGTTAATGAACGTTAATGCACGTTAGTGAGCGCCGGCGTCAATAGGCATTTTTTAAAAAATAACATTCCTCTGCTATTTTTTAACTTGAAAACGCCGGTGTCAACAACGCCGGTTAACGTCGGTACGGCGTTAGTGAGCGTTTTGCCGGCTCATCGTCAAAAACGCCAAAACGCTACAGCCTCGGAAAGCGCTGGTGCCGCGTTCTATTTACAGCTCCCTAATGCCGACGGCTTCTGCAGCTCAAGAACTTCAGTGTTTTTATTGGGCCATTGAATAACATGGAGAGCTGCAAAGAAACTCTAAAAAACGTAGCTGTAAAAAATGCCCATGTGTATAAGGCCTAAGAGGTTAAAGAGGCAGTAAACCATGTTATTCTCAGGCACTTACAGCAACCTAAAGCCACCCAGTGCAAATGTGAGCTGTTGACATTATTCAGCTTTAATGGTGGTGGACAGTGTGGCCAACAAGCAGTGTGCTACAATTTGATCCTTAAAAAAATATATTCTATAGTTTTGTTGGTTGGTTGTTTGGTTGATTGATTGTTTGGTTGGGTGATCCCGCATCCATCTGGTGTTGGAAGTCCTATCACTGTCAGCTGAGCTCCCTCTACTTTGTGTCTGTTGCCTCAGAGATATGCCATTGGTCTCCTCCAGGCATGTCTCTTCTGTTTGTGGAAGTGCTTGCTAGCTGCCCAGTCATTCTGCTGACTACTCATGTTGACCTAGGTAAAAGAACTGCAATCTACGTATGGACAAACATTTACACTCCTAGACCCAAAACAAACATGAATAAAATATTCTCTTTAATATATTGTAGCCATGTGCTCCCTCAAGAGTGGCTGATAGTTGTGGTCCACCTCCCCGCTGACCTCAATCACAGGAATTCCACACACCCGGAGTCACTGTTTTATTTAGGGGTTGAACTTGGATAGGGATTAGGGATGACTGTGGGATGCCCACTAATTGAGCATGGGACCTTACTTTATACACCTCCGGTATATACACTTCTTCTCCTCCAGCACACTATTTGCTGACCGTTACTCTTCTCCTTTTCCTCTCTCCAGCACACTACTTGTTGCCCGTTACACTGTTTTCTTCCTGGACTGAAAGGAAATTTATCAGACCTCCATGACACTTCCTCTTCACCACAGATAGCACATGGTGAGGCCTACTGCAGACGCTAGCAAGGCTTCAGGACCACCCTTTGTGGGTAAGAGTCGCAGGTTTCCATCCATTAAACCATGGACCCTCTCTTGTGTAGCCAAGTACGTTGGTGCTAGCTGGGCCCTGGATGAACTACGACTCCCAGCCCATCCATCTTCCAGACCCATCTGGCCTGTCCTGCAGTCTAATGGCTCTCCAACCACTCGGTTGGCTCCTCCCAGCCTCTACAGACTGCTTGCTCTCCTCCCGGGCTGTATCAGACTTCTCATCCAACTCTCAGGGGCCGCCACTCACCGACTATTTGATGGATCCTTTAAAGTGTCCCATTCCGTGTAGATCTCAGCTGCTCTCCTGCTTCCTTGTGCCACCCCAGGAGCTGACTCCCGCTCCTGGCTGCACCCAAGCCCCAGGCCTCAGGTTCACCCCCCAGACTGGGGGCTCCCCTCCCTGGTGAGGCCTGATCCGCAGCTCCAACTACATCCTCATCTCTTACACCCGAACTCTCCTGACACCTGCTGGTAGATCGCTGTATTTAAGGAGGCCTGCCCCCTGACAATCCAACCTGAGGATTGGTCAGGGCTCCTTGTCTTACATCAGGAAGTGACACCTCCTCATCCATCCCCCTTCTAGAGTTTTCCCAGCTCAAGGGGAGGAATCTCCAAGGAATGTACCTTCCCTCCATCTCCAGCCCCACCCCTGAGCCACTCCCAGCCCAGATCAAAACATTCAGGCCTGCATTTACAGTCAGGCCTGACTATTTTTTTCCTCTGCTACCAAAAATCTACAAAAGTAAAGCACCTACACTATGGGGGCACTACATATCATTTTTTTTTACATCATCGTGGATCTGTGATAAATACCCTTTATTTCATAGATCCACACTGAACAATTTTTTCACCAAGTTAATCTACCTGTTCTTATTAATGTAGATATTACATTACAAGAAATCACAACAACTATAAATTCTCATAAATCTAAGAAGAGACCTGGCCCTGATGGATATACATCATTATTTTAAATTCCCAGAGGTCATTGCACCCCATCTTCTATCCTCCTTTAATTTCCTGCCTCAAGGTCATACTTTCTCCCCAGAAACTCTAAAAGCTAGAATTGTTATGCTCCCCAAACCTCATCAGGATTAACACTAATTACCACCCCATTTCACTTTTAAAGAATGACATCAACATTTTGTCCAAAATATTAGCTAATAGGATCAATATCTTCTCGGGTGAACTTATCCACAAAGAGCAAGTGGGCTTTGTACTAAAGAGACAAGCCAGTGACAACATTTGTAGAGCTTTACAATTGATTCATCTTACAAAAACTAGACCTCTTGACTCTATGTTTCCATCACTTGACATACGCAAAGCATTTATAAATGGGGATTTGGAGATAACTTTCTAAGTTGGATAAATGCCCTATATGCCAATTCCATTGCTTCAATCAAATACGCAAGGTTTTCATCAACACCTTTCACAATCCTACAAGGCACTAGGCAAGGATGCCCTTTATCTCATATCCTCTTTATTTTAGCCTTAGAACCTCTAGCAATAGCGATCCGTAATAATTTATCTATTAAAGGACCTGAAATTGCCAATATTCATCACAAGATTCTCCTCTTTACTGATGATATTCTTCTTCTTATCACGTCTCCTCACATCACTAAATTTATCTCGGGCCTCTCTATTAACGAAAATAAATCAAAAGCTATGACTATCTATCTCAACTCTCAATGTCCAAAACAATTACAATTTTTCATGGCCCTCCACTTTGCTTTAATTGGGTATCCATACTTCTCCTTCTTTAGATTCTATTTACTCTGCCAATTACCCACCCCTCTTCAAAGATTTATCTAACCTATTATCTACTTGCAATGCATATCCTTTATCTTGCTACATGCTATAAAAATGACATACCTTCCAAAACTACTTTATTACTTCAGAGTTTTACACATCCCCATTCCAACCCATATTCTCAAAATTGAACAAAGAAAGATAATTAACCACTTCCTTACTGGGCACTTAAACCCCCCTCCTGCCCGGACCAATTTTCAGTTTTCAGCACTGTCGCTCTTTGAATGACAATTGCGCGGTCGTGCGGTGTTGTACCCAAACAAAATCTGCGTCCTTTTTTTCCCACAAATAGAGCTTTCTTTTGGTGGTATTTGATCCCCTCTGCGTCATTTCTGATCGTCGCTATAAACAAAAAAAGAGCGACAATTTTGAAAAAAAAACAATATTTTTTACTTTTTGCTATAAAAAATATCCAAAAATAAAATATAAAAAAAAAATGTATTCATCAGTTTTGGCCGATATATATTCTTCTACATATCTTTGGTAAAAAAAATCGCAATTGGCGTTTATTGATTGGGTTGCGCAAAAGTTATAGCGCCTACAAACTATGGACATTGATTTATGGCGTTTTTATTATTAGTTTTTTTTTTTTACTGGTAATGGCGGCGATCTGTGATTTTTATCGGTACTGCGATATTGGGGCGGACATGTCGGACGTTTTTGACACTTTTTTGGGACCAATGGCATTTATACAGCGATCAGAAATGTAAATGTCCACTGATTACTGTGTAAATGTCATTGGCAGTGAAGGGGTTAACCTGCAGGGGGCAGTGAAGGGGTTAACTATGTTCCCTGGGTGTGTTCTAACTGTGGGGGGGGCGGGGTTGACAGGGGCATGACAGATCTAACTGATCCCAGTGACAGGGATCAGTAGATCTGGCATGCCCCCCTCACAGAACGGGGAACCGCCGTGTTTACTTTGGCGGATCCCTGTTCCTCCTCTCTGTAAGGAGATCGCGGGTCTCCGGCGGACATCGGGTCTGCCCGACCCGCGGGCACGCTCCCGCAGCGTGCGGCTACACGTGCTCGCACCCGCGGGAGCGCACCCAGCACGAGCCAAATGGGAGGACGTCTATTGACATCCTCCCGGCATTTTAGAGCCGCGCTGTAGCCGTCATTCGGCTATGGCGCGGATGGCAGGTGGTTAAATGTATTTGGGGTTCCACAAAACCCTGCGTTCCAACCCAAATACTATACAGGAATAAACATGCTGATGGCCTTGGTATCCCAGACATCTCCAAATATTATCTGGCTGCTCAAGTTACACCTCTTACATTACTTCATGCAGTTTCAGAACTTATCTGTAGTTATCTTGCTATTATTCAATGTTCACCAATCCCGATCTATAATTTAGTTTGGCTTCCCCATTCTACTCGTCCCTTTATAGATGATCCTACTCTACACCATTCTCTCTCTTGCTGGGACCATTTTAAAAACTCTAGTCATCTGATATCTTCACATCTTCCCTTATCTGGAATTCTTAACAACCCTATGTTCCCCCCCAGCTATGGAAGATTCTGAAAGTTTTATTTGGTGGCGTAATAAAAATGTTAAACTTATACATGACCTCTTATCGTTAGAAGGGATGAAAACACAATCTCATCTTTCAAAACATTGGCATCTCTCTTTATCAGACTCATCATGCTTAATTCAAATTACAGATTTTTAAATACCCTTCTTTTTCCTTCCATGACATGTCCGATCTTCTTAACACCTTTTGAAAAAATATGCAAATTAAATCCACATTCCCCTGGCGTTATTTCTCTTATTTACGCTTTACAAATTTCTTCCCAATCCATTAGTAAACCTGCCAATGCTCTTCCTTGGGGAAATAGATCTGGGGGAATCTTTAGATATCACTGACTGGAGTACAATCTGGACAAATGTGGCCAAATGTTCTATTAATGTCCAAGAGAATGCATATAAAGTACTCCTTCACTGGTATATGACTCCAACTACACTGTGTGCAGTATTATTAGGCAAATGAGTATTTTGACCACATCATCCTCTTTATGCATGTTGTCTTACTCCAAGCTGTATAGGCTCGAAAGCCTACTACCAATTAAGCATATTAGGTGATGTGCATCTCAGTAATGAGAAGGGGTGTGGTTTAATGACATCAACACCCTATATCAGGTGTGCATAATTATTAGGCAACTTCCTTTCCTTTGGCAAAATGGGTCAAAAGAAGGACTTGACAGGCTCCGAAAAGTCAAAAATAGTGAGATATCTTGCAGAGGGATGCAGCACTCTTAAAATTGCCAAGCTTCTGAAGCGTGATCATCGAACAATCAAGCGTTTCATTCAAAATAGCCAACAGGGTCGCAAGAAGCGTGTGGAAAAACCAAGGCGCAAAATAACTGCCCGTGAACTGAGAAAAGTCAAGCGTACAGCTGCCAAGATGCCACTTGCCAC
>BLSH010277350.1:255286-274141 GCA_018402905.1 Glandirana rugosa
CGTCAGGGTACTTTCCCATAGTTTCCGAAATATCGATAGTTACCTTTCTTCTTTCGAACCCTAGAACACCACCAAGTTGTTCACTTAGTCTACTTAGTGGAAGGTCTATAACGGAGGACGGACCCCAGGTCCCTGTTTCGGGTGAACTAGGGACACCTAATCCCTCACGTCCATAGAGAATTATGCCCACGACTCTTAAAATGGGTTCTAGAAGTGTAGGAGTAAGTCGTTCCTTTAACAGGCCTTCACAGTACTTTTGTATTTGCGTCGCGGTGGATTACTACTATTACGGTTTTATTGTACATATACACTATGGTTAGTTAATTCACTATATTGTTACTTGTTTTTTGTTAGTTTTTGTCTTTTCAGTTTTTGATTGTTTTTTGTTCATTGTTATATCACTTAATTGATTGGTATCACATATACATGTTATTTTGGCATTATCATCATTAGGTGGCGCTGCGTTTATGTTTTCATGACACTTCCGGACAATTTCCTTGCTGAATGAGGATGTGAAGATCTTGGGTAAAATTCTCAGCACCCGTATTAAGAGATACCTGCACTCCCTAATCCACAGGGATCAAGTGGGCTTTGTCCCTGGACCCCAGGCAGGAGGCAATATCTGGAAGGTGATTCATCTGATTCACTTGTTGAACCACCACAAGATCCCAAGCTTTCTTCTTTCCATTGATAGCTATAAAGCCTTTGATACCCTTTCATGGGACTGCCTGAGCTACGTCTTGGAGCGATGGGACTTTGGAGATTAAATTCTCGTGTGGATCTCGGCTCATTACTTCTCTTCCTTAGCTGTTGAATATGCTGGTCACCTTTCCGCTCCTTTCTGTGTCCATTGAGGCACCAGACTAGGGTGTCCCTTATGCCCTATCTTATTTATATTGGCAATCAAGCCTCTGGTTATAGCACTTAGGGATGACCCCAACATCTCAGGGATCCAATATGCGGGCTTGTATTACAAAGTGAATCTATTTGTACATGACGCACTTCTGACTCTAACCAACCCCTTAACTATGCTCCTCAACTTACAATGCCTTTTTTCATGCTTTTCTGCTCTTTAAGGCCTTCAAATTAACCCCCAAGAAACAGCAGCGCTTAACTTCTCTCACTCCACTGTATTGCATCTCCAAGCATACTTTGCCTATCGTTAGGTCACCTCCTCTCTGGACTATTTGGGTGTCAAATTGACCCCTCATATTCCACTTTATTTGCAACCAATTACTACCTGCTCCTATGAACCCTTACCTCCCTCATGCAATCATGGCAGTATCCCCCTTTGTCGTGGATTGGCCGTATTCACGCGGTTAAAATGACTATACTCCCTAATGTCCTATACTTCTTCCGAACCTTGCCAGTCCATGTTCCCTCTTTTTACCTACGTAAATTGCAGTATAAAATCCTTTCCTTTATTTCGGCCTATAAGTGCGGCAGGTTATCTCACTTTACCAGGTTACGGTAAGGACTTGGAGTTCCCTTATTTACTCTTCCCTGAATGCTTCTCCCTCCCCTGACTCCTACAAGTCCAGTTGGGATCGAGATCTGGGCTCCTCTATTGACCTAGAGGAGTGGAGCAAGGCTTGGTCTGCATAAATGGTCCTTTTGAGGTGGTATTGGGTCCCAGCTCGTATTGTAGGTTTGAAATCATCCTACAGTGACATGTGGTTTAGAGGCGTGATGTAGTACATCTGGTAGTCCTCCTAATGTCTGACGGGGTTTTGGTCCAGGGTCTTTGGATTCCTATACACCCTGTTCCATGGACCAATCCATAAAGACGCTAAACTCGCCCTACTGCATTGCCCAGTTAAGGGCCTATTCTCATACCAATTGAAATTTGTGACCTTTCTGTTTATTGCTGCCAAACGTATTATTGCTAGGGCCTGGAAGACACCTTCTGCATTGTTTGCAGCCGAGAAGAGCACTCTGACTACCTTGATGATCAACTAAAAAATGTCCAGTATTCGACATGATTCTGACGCTATATTTTTAAAAAGTATGGGTAGTGGCAGTATGCTCTCACCACCCTGCAGCTGACCAGTCTGGACACCTTGTAATTGTTAAAATTGCTGCCCAAGCCTACAGGAACCCCTTTCCTTCCCCACTCTTCCCTTTCTCCCCTCTGTTCCCCATTTTCCCTTCGCTGGGAATTTCTTTTGCTTTACCCCCTGCTCCTTCCCCCCCTCCCCCCCCCAATTCCACTTTCTTTTTCTGGTGATCACCTTGCTGGTTCATCTAATCCAGTGGTTCTCAACTCCGGTCCTTGGGACCCACTAACAGGCCAGGTTTGCAGGATAACGGAAATGCATCCCAGGTGATATCATTTGCTGCTCAGTGATTGCAGTATTCTAGTCGGCATCTCCCCAAGGTAATACTGAAAATCTGGCCTGTTGATGGGTCCCGCGGACAGGAGTTGAGAACCACTGATCTAATCTGATCTCTCGTGGTATGCCCCTAGACCCTCGGGCTCAGGCAATTTGTGCAGGCCTATGGCCTTCACCGTGTGTTTGTCTAATTTATATTTTGCCCACTAAAATGTTTATTTACACAAGATATTACTTACACCAATATGTTTTGCTTCCTTGTTGTGTATCCCCTGCGTGGGTGATCAGCTGTTTTGTTATAAACACGTGCAACAATAAAAATGATTGTACCAGAACGTGAAAGTAAAGGAAAATCCCAAATTTTGAGTTGTCCCCAGAAAAGTAATAAATGCAAAATTCTGGTATAGTTCTGGTGACCCAGGGGGTCCCCAAGGAATTCAATTAATTTGCAGGAATTTCTTCTCACTTCTTGTTTGGCTGTGGGACAGGAAGCGAAGGGAAATCTCTGCAATGGGACACAGATGGTGAAATAAAAATCTGAAAGAGGTTATAACCCTCCCTTGCTCTTTCCAAAATGAAAAAAAAAGTTTTGTCTATAGTTCTATTTTAAGATTTTCAGGATCTGGTAATATGGATGTTACTATGGCTAGGCATATTACCACAAACTGCACAGCTGCATTTTTTATTATTTCCAACATAGTTTTTTTCATAGTTCCTTTTATTGTAAGTAATATTATGCGTTTTTGTTTCGTTTCCTATCAAATCTGAGGCTTCCTGAGATTCATTCTGAGACACCGGCAAGCACAGCACATGTTTTGACATTCCTATTGAAGGATACACGATTTACCAAACGTACAGCAATACAGACATGCCGGCTTATGCCTCATTAGGTAAAGAATTTGGCAGTACATCCTCTATGAAATCTCATTGTTTAATTGTTAAAAACAAAGCAAATACTGACCTTTTGTTTTGTCAGTTCACTCTTTTCTTAGGGTCTTTTAAGATTCAGGATTTTCTCGGAACATTTCCAATATATAGGAAACATGTACCTGTTGTTTGAACAGAGGGTGGAGATTGAGAATAGTAATGTAGTGGAAATTTTAATTGAGAAATATAATGTCTTTTGAACAATTTTTATTTGAATATGTTTTTAAACATTTGCAAGTTTTGTTTTAAATATATGATTTGTTTGACTGTAGGAACTGTATTCTTTTCTTTAAAGGCCTCATTTCTTTTTCTGAATAATGATGGGCTTTACCAAAAAGCTGTCATTTTTTTTTCATCTGTCCACAGCACATTCTCCTAAAGGGATTTTTACTTCCTCTGGGAAGTTTTGGCAAACTCTAATCTGACTTTTTAATGTTTCTGTGTCAGCAGTGGGGTCCTCCTGTGTCTCCTACCATAGCGTCCCTTTTCATTCAGATAGTGACGTATAATGCGAGGTGACACAGTTATACCCTGTGCCTGAAGGTAAGCTTGAATTTGTCTGGAAGTTGATCGAGGTTCTTTATCCACCATTCAAACAACCTTTGTTGTAATCTTTAATCAATTTTTCTCTTTCGTCCACATCCAAGGAGATTCTCTAAAGTTCCATGGGCTGCAAACTTGACAATGTTGTGCACAGTGGACATTGGAACATTAAAATCTCTGGAGATTAACTTGTGACCCTGAGATTGTCCATGCTTTTCTACAATTTTTCTTCTCAAATCCCCAGACAATTTGTTGCTGCTCTTCCTCTTCTCCATGCACCATTTGCCACACAGAGACACACAATAGAAAGGTTGAATCAAATTTTCACCATTTTAACTGGTTAGCGGTGTGATTTCTTTATTGTCCACACCTGTTAATTGATACAGATGAGTTTAATTAAAAATTACAGGAGCATCGCAAGCTTGGAATGCAATTATTTCTTACAATTCTGAGAAGGTGCCAATAATTTTGTCCAATCTACTTTTGGAGGTTTGCAGGGAATGTGTCCGATTTGGCTTTTTGTTTCACCTCTTTTTTTGTGTCATACCAATACAAACATAAGAAATTAACACAAGAATGCCTAAACATTTTTAATTGCAACAATTTTCTGGGCGAGGTGGTGCATATCTGACAGAAATGCAGGGGTGCCAATATTTTTGGCCATGACTGTAGTATATTCATATATATATATATATATATATATATATGTGTGTGTGTATAAATATATAAATATATATTAACAGATTCACAGGGTCACAAGGTGGGAAGAAGAGTGAAGAGTACAAGAAGCTCAGCTTTGTAGTTGACCTACTCTGAAAATATGTGAAGACTCCAAGAAGAAGAAGGGCGGGACTTTAGATGAGGCACATGAACCAAGCCGCACATATAATAAAATTCTTTATTAAGACAGATACACAAAGAGTAAAAGAGTATACATCACATGGCATGTACAGTGCTGCAATTAAGTGGGAGAGAAGCTGGTATAATGGTCATAGGACCAATGGAGCCAGAACATAAGCAATGGATAATATAAAGAGCCCAGGTTGCCCCATATACAAACAATTGAACACATGCTAGCAGTATTCAAGCATGTAATGAATGCGTAAAAGTGTGCATCTTGTAAAGCTCTACACATTTCGGTGGACTTGTCACCTCATCGGGAGCTGGTGCATACTTGGCATGTCTGTAGAAAAAATGTACATATATGTATCAAAAACCTGTATGGTTTGTAAAAAACAGACAAAAAAGAGGCAAATGAAGTAAGGTGGAGGGAATTCCCATCCCCCTACTTACATGGGATCAAAAAACAACCCGCGGTACTGGAGGCCATCCATGGGTGTCTGTCCCAGGAGCTGAGGTGGTAGGACCCCCAGAAAGAGCAGGCCCAAATACTTTCCACCTGTACATGGACGTTTATTCTGCCGTCACTGGTGGGTCCATAACAATGTCTCCAGGTGTCTGTAGAGTAAAGTATATACGCGGCTATAATAAAGGTAAAATAGCCATGTGCAGTGCAGGGTGACAGAAGACATAGAAATGCATGGTGGAGGATAGTAAAGTCACCAAATCCCAAAAGAGATTAAAGAAATCCAAGTACACAAAGATGTGAGGAGGTGTGGGAGGGGGGGACTGCAAAAGCAGACCCCACATGGTGGAAAGTGAATGGTGTTCCTCATAGAAACTAGGAATCACAGAGACACAAGGTGTAGAAAGAAAACGTAACCAAGATACCTGAATAAAAAGGTGCACAAGGGGATCTGGTGCAAGTGGATGTGCAGCAACAGCACAGGCCAAGACCAATGATCAGCAGGACCAGCGTCACGCTGGCGTGAATCAACAACACACTGGAGCACCCCCGCCAGAGCAGTGTGAACCACCCGCACTGGCGTCTAGAGGCTCCGTACCAGTCAGCCAAGATGGACAAACACGCCGACGCCGTGACGCAGAAGGGCGTCACCCATCGACATGATGTGTGACGCCAATGCGAAATGGGTCACCTGCCCCAACCACCGTGTGTACATGAGGGGGAAGGGGAGGGGGCCCAGAATGCATCCCAGCTCCCAGGAGAGACAGGGAGGGTACAGACCCCCAGAAGCGAACCGTATGTATGTAAATAGCTGGAAAATGCTAGTAAATATGTGTATGGCTAGCTAGCATTAGTATGAGTCAATGCCAGCTGAAATGCAAATTGTACCACCACTATGGCCAGTGGATGGCCTCCAGTACCGTGGGTTGTTTTCTGAGCCCACGTAAGTAGGGGGATGGGAATTCCCTCCCCCTTACTTCATTTGCCTCTTTTTTGTTTGTTTTTACAAACCATACAGGTTTTTGATACATATATGTACATTTTTTTCTACAGACATGCCAAGTATGGACCAGCTCCTGACGAGGTGACAAGTTCACAGAAACACGTAGAGCTTTACAAGATGCACACTTTTTACGCATCCATTACATGCTTGTATACTGCTAGTATTTGTATTGGTCCAATTGTTTGTATATGGGGCAACCTAGGCTCTTTATATTATCGACTGCTTATGTTCCGGTTCCATTGGTCCTATGACCATTATACCAGCTTATCTCCCACTTGGTAGCAGCACTGTACATGCTATGTGATATATACTCCTTTACTAGTTGTGTATAATTGTCTTAATAAAGGATTTTATTATATGTGCGACTTGGTTCATGTGCCTCATCCTTTCTTCTTCTTGTAACCAATTAGAGATGGAGGCACGTGGTTTCCCCCAGGTGTCTCATTTAAAGCCTCACTTCTCCCCTTTTTATGTGAAGACTCCCCGACTGGGGAATATCTGGTGAGGTCCTGGCGCCTAAGTAAGGCTTAAATTGGGAAAAGGAAGGACTAGCAGTGTGTATGATGGGGAAAAGTTCTGATCACAATCTAACAATAGAGTCAGAAGCCAAGAATGTTCTGCACTTGTGGCATTTGCCCTAAATGTTTACTCTGGAGTTGGATGGCCTGAAATTATATATATTAGAAGTGTATACCCTGTGGCTGCCTACCTTGAAGTTGGGAAGTAAAGTTTTAATAAGCATTTTGAACGTGCCTCAAGTGCCCCCATGAAAAGCGCCTCTCCGAGGGGGCACCCGATGAAGAGGAGGAGCCAGGAAAGCCGCTAGGAGACCCCAGAAATGGAAGATCGGTGCTGCTCTGTACAAAACCCTTGCACAGAGCAGGTAAGTATGACTTGTTGGTAATTAAAAAAAAAATGAACCTTTACAATCACGTTAACTCTTATAGTTATAATACACCCTCAGTTTTAAGCACTGCAGCAGCTGATTTAATCATTTACTGAGCATGCAGCTTCATTATCTCTTAATCGGTGCCTATGCTCCAGTTGAAGCTGGTGCCATTACCACTGCCCAAGGTTTCCTGTTTCAGGATCTCTCTTTTCTCTTGCAGGGTCCTATGGTGTCACCTTTGCTTGCAGAGACTAGAGTTGTGTGTCCCCACACTTTGTTTCAAACGAGACACACAGCCCTATAGACTAAGATAGGCTATGCCATTCCTTTAGAGCGCATGCGCAGGTGAAGTCACTGGTGGCTTCACGAGTAAATATCTCCTAAACGGTGCACGTTTAAAAGATATTTACTGTACCTATAGGTAAGTCTTGTTATAGGCTTACCTATATGTATAAATCAACCAAGGGAGTTTACTCCCTCTTTAAGGCTGTCAGCTGATTGGCCTCTAGTGGCTTTGATTTTAGGCACAGTGCCGAGAATAGAATGCAACTGAGCATGTGCAGAGCAGGGTGAGACAAGTGCATTACTGGATTTTAAACAGTATAGACACGTATGTTGAATGTTTTACATAGCTATACCTGCAAAAGGGGGCAGCCTGAAGTGATCTAGCGGGACTTATTCTACTTAATGTAAATACAGAAAATATGTACAAACTACTGTAGAACCCCTTTCAGTGCAGATTCTTTATGTCCTTCTGGAACATACTTTTAAAACATTATTACTTTTTAATAGCATGGAATAGACATACAATAAGTGTTTCTTATTTTATCATTTAGTGCTTTGTTACTGTCAGCTATTTCCTGGCTTTCTTTGATGTATGCTTCAAAAAAATAACAATATTGCTCATTCAGTTGTCACATCTTAATGTACTGTGTGCATTCCCACTCCACATTACGCCCAAACTTGTCCCACTATGCTGCGGAAGAGTAGGAAATATTTTCTAGTAAAACTTTTACACACATATCACAACAAGTCATTTGTGCTGCTCACACCTATTTGCACATGATTGGCGCAGTTCCAGACAGACATCAAAAGAGCTAAATGGTAATAGTAACATTTTCAAGACGCCAACTCAGACCTCAACCTTGACTTTTACAGCCGCCAATTACAATATCAGTACTTAACATTGATTGCAGGTCTATGGTTTCTGCCTGGTCAGCCTATTTGCACTGCCCTGGGTAGCACTGCATGTCACTGCACTGCAACGCACCACGCTGCTTTTCAGTGACACGAAAGAAGTGTCATTATGTAACATTGCAAATAAAGTAGAGAAAAGAAAAAAATAAGCAGTGCAATACACTGAAACAGGCATCACACTGCCCCCTGCTGGATCTGGTTAGTTGGGGCTAGGGACTGCTCTGGACTGGTTCAGTTATTCTTAATTGGTATGCAGAGGTTCCGCAGATGTATTTAACTCCTTTTGGAGGTGTAGGCTGCTACCTTACAGGTACAACTGCAATGTCGCTTCAGTGGCAACAATGTTTAAATGAGCAGAAAGGAGCGCCCGGTGCCCAGAGTGATATCATACTTGATGGGTTAACAGGCATTTATTGAGAGTCAAAAATGTACAAATCAACGCAACGCATTTCGGGGAATATCCCTCCCCTTCTTCATGGCTAACAAAAACATAAACATGAACAAAATTTAAACATAAGTGATGTACAGTCAGCATTTCTTGTGTTGAGTTAAAAAAACATAAATATCCATATACTCTATTAAGAAGATTATGTACATCAGTATGATTAGTAGACATGTGCGATTCATTGTGTTCCGAATCAAAATTTGGACGGATTTTTTCGTTATTCAGAAAATTTAGATGAATCTGAATTTCTAAATCACATTAGTAGCGAATGTAAACGAATCCTCTAAAATAATGAAACGAAATTCCTCCAAAATAATGATCAAATTTGAATTTAAATTTGGAAACGAATATGAAATATAAACATATTGCAATTCTTAAATGTGAAAAATTCGGCAGCTGCATTTGAATTTAAAAAAATCTAATATTAATGCTGATTTAAATTTTCCAAATTCGGTTGAATTGAATTCAATTCAGTCTAATTTGAAAAATTGGAATTGAATTCAGAAACAAATAAATGAAACTAAACTAAATGAATTCTGACTATTAAGTTAACAAATGTAACTATGCAAAATTAGTTAATTAAAAAAAACGAAATGAAACAAAATTTTCTCTAATCAATCAATGTAATAATTCGAGAAAATTAAATATTAACCAAGATGGACTGACCTGTTGGTACGTGTACATGGAGACAGGTGAGCTCCGCAGAGGTAGCTGAATCATTGGAAGAAACCAGGTTCAAGTCCAGCCATGTTTCTTACAGAGATTTCGGTACTTCCGCGGAGCCCACCCATCTCAGTGTACATATATACCAACTGGTCAGTCCGTCTTGTTGAATATTTCATTTTCACTAATCATACTGATGTACATTATCTGCCTAATAGTTTTAATAGCTGTTCACATTCAATCCTTCTTCCATATGGTTCTGCCTATATATTCGTAGGTCTTCTTTTTTATTATTGATTTTAGCAAGTAACCTTTTGCATTTAACAAGGAATCTATTGTTCAACTCATTCATACTAAAATTCTATATTCATATGCATTTTAGCATCTATATGCATTACTTCACATATGCTGATTAAACGATCAATCATACATAGTACTCAGATTTTCAATGAACCTATCATTATTAGTCTTATGTGTTCACAGATCTATATCTTTTTATTACATCTATTATTATTCATCCATGTATTTATCCATTTATCATTATTTAGGATTAATATTATTATCATTACATGTTTTTCCTTTTGAATAAGTAATTTTATTAGTGTAATACAGTGGTACCTCTGTTCACAAACTTAATTCGTGAAACCACTCTGGTCGCGAACCAAATTGGTTGTAAACCGAGTCAAATTTTCCCATAGGGTTCAATGTAAATCAGGTTAATCCGTTCTGAACTTTTTCTTTGTTTTATTGTGGGAGAGTGGCTCGTGGGGATCACCTTTCCTGGGAAAAAGGCAGCTTGCAGGCAAAGTTTCTTAAAAGTCTGGCGGGTTGCCAGTTATATTAGCTAAAGGTTGCAAGATAAAAACAAATAAAATAGCAAAAACAACTAAACAAAATAGGATACCTCACTATACGGGGTTGGGCTTGTCCCAGACACCCCCAAAACAAAAGCATATGCAAACCTTTTCTTTATAGTCCTTGAGCACTAAGCTCTGTCTGTCAGCTCTCTCAGAATAGTGTATCTGAGTCCTGGCCAGAGAGAGAGAGTGTTCTCCTTCTGGTCGCATAAAGCAGCTGAAGGAGGATTTGAGTGGACCAGAAATTCCAGGCCCCACGGCGGCTGGTAAAAAATGGATTCTCTCTAGTCCATCCCAAGTGAACACATGCAAGGCGACAGATATTGACCGTCTATTATCTCGCCTCGCAGAACGTCACAATATATACAATAAAATTATGAAATGTATGTACCAAAAAAAAGGCATTTCAACATGTAATGCATACAATCTTTTACATTACGCTGACCTCTTTCATGTTTACATCTAAAAAGAAAAAAACAACTATAGCTCCTCTTTAATCCTTGTTTGAAACAATCCCAAACCCCAATTTAAATTACTAATCTAGGGGCCAGAAAACAGCACTGTGCATCCAGGAAAAGATCAACTGAGGGCATGATGAAGTCTTAGAATTCATATGATCTGTTTTTCCATGATTCCCAATCAAGTGAGCCCACCCTCATGGTAGTCAGGGGGCAGCAGAAACCCCTATCTGAGTGGACAGCTTCTCCTAAGACTCTCATCTTGCACCGCTCTTCTCAATATGAATGTGTCAGAGCAGGGAAGATGGCCGCGGCTCCTGTTCCTGAACCAAAGTGGAGTTCGGGAACCAAAGCAAATTTTTGTGAACTCTACTGTTCTGTTGTTTGTGAACAGATGCGTTCGTGAACCGAGGTATCACTGTATTATCATTATCAGTTTTTATTTTGATGTCCAATCCATTTTACTACTTTTTAACCTTTCAAAACTTTTTTTAATTGGAACTCAAGATATGTGTATATCATACTCTGTATTGATGGATATTTATATTTTTTCTGTTTTGGTCCTACTTCTCCTATAGGTCACAGTAGTGCACATTATGCACTCCTGTGACCCCTATTCAGCCGGCAGTGAGCCAAAGTCCGCTGTCGGCTGATGTCACGCAGCCAGTCCAGGCTATGGAGGGATTCTGACTTTAATGTCTGGATTCATCCAGATGCCTAATCGGCAGCAGGCTCAGCCTGTCAGTGTGCTGCTGAGAGCCTGAGCCAGCCACTCCCGTACCCTCCACAGCCCAATGCTCCAGTGAGTGCTGGAGGGGAGAGCAGAGAGCTGCAGACTGTCAGTCACCATCTCTCTACTCACTGAAGGCTGAGAACCGAGAGATCAGTGGTGTTTGATTGCTTGGTTCTTGGTCTGGCAGGGGACAGATGCAGCATCCACATAGGTAAGTATAAATGTTTGTTTTTTTCAACCCCCATACTTCTCTGTTAAGGCTGCACTCATACTTGAGCTGAGCACCTTTAATCATTTTACAGGTGGGCTTTTCTTAGTGTTTGTGCAAAAGTATTTTGAGTGTTTTTGCAGGCAGCTGAAACTTGAAGAATTTTTTTTATTTTTAGCAAATGGAAACCAATAGAAATGGTTACTTCAGGGGAAAAATGTGCAATACATGTGTTTTTGGCCTGTTTTTTAAGAAAACGGCTAATTTAGTGTTAAATCCATAGCACTGATGTTGTGTTTGCAGGTGTCGGATGTCCTTTGGGGAATATTTTAAATTATGTGTGTATATACAGTACATACAGTGTATACCCTATATTGTCAAAAGTATTTGGACGCCTGCCTTTACATGCACGTGAACTTTAATGGCATCCCAGTCTTAGTCTGTAGGGTTCAATATTGAGTTGGTCCACCCTTTGCAGCTTTAACAGCTTCAACTCTTCTGGGAAGGCTGTCCACAAGGTTTGGAGTGTCTATGGGAATGTTTGACCATTCTTCCAGAAGCGCATTTGTGAGATCAGGCACTGATGTTGGATGAGAAGGCCTGGCTTGCAGTCTCCACTCTAATTCATCTCAAAGGTGTTCTATCGGGTTGAGGTCAGGACTCTATGCAAGCCAGTCAAGTTCCTTCACCCCAAACTCGCTCATCCATATCTTTATGGACCTTTCTTTGTGCTCTGGTCCAAATTATTTGGTGGAGAGGGGATTATGGTGAGGGGTTGTTTTTCAGGGGTGGGCTCGGCCCCTTAGTTCCAGTGAAGGGAACTCTTAAGATGTCAGCATCCATGTCTTTATGGACCTTGCTTTGTGCATTGGTGCGCAGTCATGTTGGAACAGGAAGGGGCCAATCCCCAAACTGTTCCCACAAATTTGGGAGCATGAAATTGCCCAAAATGTCTTGGTATGCTGGCACCTTAAGAGTTCCCTTCACTGGAACTAAGGGGCCAAGTCCAACTCCTGAAAACCAACCCCACACCATAATACCCCCTTCCACCAAATTTTTGGAAATCAAAGTTCCTGATATGTATTCATATCCTGGGTTAGTTACACAGAAAGCCAGAGGATCACTATGACAGCCAGGCAACTATTATTTTCAAAGGGAGAGTTTAGCAGTAGCTCCCTATGTGCTTTTTTCAGTATGTTTCTTTTAAATTTAATTCTGTGTGATTATTGTCCATCCATTAATAGCGACTAGAGCTGCACAATTAATCTTTAAAAGATCACGCTCTCGATTCAACCCCCCTCACAATCTCAACCCAACATTTCCTCGATTCTATGTGACAAGTGCAGTCACTCAGAGCTGTAAAAAAAACAGGCAGTCTGCAAAGTTTCAAAACATTCCTCAGTCTGAGCTAACTATAAACATTGTAATGTTTTGTTCTAGATCAAAGGAATTAACTTCGGTCTGTAAATTAAGTCAGTTTAGCCACTTAAAGATCAAACCCTTTTTTGGCACTTGTTGATTTCAAATTAAAATCAGTATTTTTTTGCTAGAAAACTACTTAGAACCCCAAACATTATATATAATTTTTTAGCAGAGACCCTAGAGAATAACATGGTGATCGTTGCAATATTTTATGTCACACTGTATTTGCGCAGCAGTCTTTCAAACGCAATTTTTTGGGAAAAATGACACTTTCATGAATTAAAAGGAAAAAACGAAACAATGAAGTTAGCCCAATTTTTTTGTATAAAATGTAAGATGTTGTTACGCCGTGAGAATCGTGATCTTTATTCTAAGCAAAAATATTGTGATTCTCATTTTGGCCAGAAGCGTGCAGCTCTAATAGAGACTAATGAGGATTAAGGCTCCATGCACACGGGACGCTTTTCAACCTCCCCTGAACATTTTATCTTGACAGCTAGAAACCGGCATCCAAAACGTCTGTTTTGCCGCATTTTGCATGCCGCATTTAGGCGCATTTAACGGTGTTTTGCCACGTTTGCGTCTAGAGCGTTTTTTTTTTTATGTTTTTTTTAAAATGGGAACTACTGTAAACGAAACACTCCTAGACAAGAGTTACCGCGTTTACCATTTACTGTACTCCCATGGGACATTAACACAGAAACAAAGAAGGATTTTGCATTAAATAAACACATTTTATTTGAACAAAAGATTAAAAGAGAACATCTAGTATGCTAAAACACACACATGCTCTGGTATACCTACTCCATGGTACATACAATGCGCTACAATATCCCTATACCTTCTGTCAGGGTGATTCATATAATTGTACATTCAGGGTGTCAGGGTGTCAGGGTGATTCATATAATTGTACATTTCAATAGAATTTCTTCTAGCAGTCCACCCTGCCAGAGAAGCACTGGCCTTAACGGACATCTAAAGACTCCTGTATGACAATCGAAACAAGTACCAATTCCAGTTACTATGTGATGTACAAACCTCATAAAGTAAACAAAATCTTACTTTCCCCCTTCATTTGTGTCTCACATGCCCACCCTCGCAGACACTGCAGCTCACCGTGGGAGGGTTTCAGCAGCAGAGACAGTGCTGTTCATCCAGAAAGCAGTGGGCAGGACTAGGTGTGGTGAGGGTCTAAGTGACAAGATAGGTCTTGTTAACACAAGGCCTATGAATCCATACCACATGTGAGGGATACATGCCCCTTGTGAGACACTGGGTGTATTTAGGGCTGTGCATTTGCACCCGCACAGATATCACATTGGGAGCTGTGGTTTTATCCTTGCATCTGCTGCATCCCAACCCAGATAACAAGCAATTGAGCTGCAAGTTTGAAAATGACTTGTTAAGCTATTTCTAAACTTGCCAGGCTTCAAAAGTTTGTTGCACAATTGCAGCAAGTCCACATTGCCTGACTCCAGATCAACTTTCTTTGCAAACATTCTGCAAGTTCTGGTTCAGTTATGATGTGCAATTGTCATCCCACCACAGGGGGCACTGTGGCCGAATTTTCATGCTGTAGACTTGCAGAGCTCTTGCTGGAGAATCACCACTGCAACTTTGCTCTTGCTAGAGTCTTGCCATGCAAATTTGCTACAAATTGGAAAAGTGTCAACTAGAACTTGTGCTTCAAGTGTTCCACACGTGTACAACTTGCCAGTGAAAATGTGCAGCAAGTTAACAGACTTACAATTCGACACTGCCACAAATTTGTGGCACTTATCCTTGCTATCTGGACATTGACAGCAATGGAACTGCCTCCATGAGAATGCACAAAACACCTGTGCATCCCCATGCAAGTAAACACAGACCTTATATAGAGTGCATATTAATCGCTTGCTGACCGCCGATCGGCATCTGACGGCGACAAGGTGGCTCTTGTAGGCAAAACGCCGTCATATGACGGCGGCTGCCAGATCGCGCACAGTGAGCGCGCTCAATGTGTCCGGGAGGGCCAGGGAGCGGGTGTGGCGGATTCGATCACCACCGGCTACCCGCCTTCCCCCCCCGGAGTGAAAGAACGGAGGTCCGTGTAAGTAAACACGGACCTCCGTTCTGTGAGAGGGGGAAGGGCTGTGATCACAGCCTTCCTCTACATGGAGGCTGTGATCACTTCCCTTCCCCTGCTAGGGCAGCCCAAATACAGTTAGAACACGCCCAGGGAACACAGTTAACCCTTAGAGCGCCCCCTGCAGGTTAACCCTTTCACTGCCAATGGCATTTACACAGTAATCAGTGCATTTTTATAGCACTGATCGCTGTATAAATGCCAATGGTCCCAAAAAAGTGTCAAAATGTTCCGACATGTCCGCCCTAATATTGCAGTACCACTAAAAATCGCAGATCGCCGCCATTACTAGTAAAAAATTAAAAAAAAATAAAAACCCCAGGAACGAATTCTCATCATCCGTAAAAGCGACCACTTTTGCGCAAACCAATCAATAAACGCTGATTGTGATTTTTTTTATCACAAATATGAGGAAGAATATAAATCAGCCAAAACCGATGAAAAAAAAATGTTTTTTTATATTTTTTTTTTGGATTTGTATTTTAGCAAAAAGTAAGAAATTTGTTTTTTTTTGCAAAATTGTCGCTCTTATTTTGTTTATAGCAGCGATCAGAAATGACGCAGCGGTGATCAAATGCCACCAAAAGAAAGCTCTATTTGTGGGAAAAAAAGGACGCAAATTTCGTTTGGGTACAACGTCGCACGACCGTGCAATTGTCAGTTAAAGCGACACAGTGCCGAATCGCAAAAAGGGCTCTGGTCCTAAAGGGGGAAATCCTTCCGGGGCTGAAGTGGTTAATGTGCCCCATGTCTTCTCATCTTCCCCTCATCTTCTCAAAAGAATGGCTACTCTGCTGTGAATTCGGGGGCAGTGCAGCATCTTTGCCACTCCATCACAGGAACTGCATTAGGTGGACTTCACTGGCAGGATCAACAGGTATTTTGTGGGACTTTGCAGGGGACTAGAAGAAAACTGTAAGAAGAAACACACTTAATTAAGTTCTGCAGTGTTGCGCCACATTTGTTTCTTTTAATGAGAGGCCATAGCTCTAAAAAAGTATTTTAATGTGACTATAGTTCAGTTTTAATTATAATTTTATTACTGCTCACTAAGATTACAATGTTTTAATTAACACCATGTCAGTAAGGAGGATGATTAGAAATGTTATTAACCACTGTCCTTCCTTTCCTCCCAGGTCAGCAGTTCAAGGCTGAGGATATTTTCTAAAGAATACCATTTGTTATATACAGCACATATTTAAATGATCACCAGCAATCATGATTGCTTTACATTCCTGCCAGACTTCTGCCATTTCGAAAACACAACTTCCATGCACACAAGTGTGTAATAAATCAATTCAGGCTTCATGAAGGCATATTAGCATTATCCCATTGCTTGCATTTGAGAACGCACGGAAAGCCTAATTCTATGGAATCCTTATATTAATGTGGCATATTGTCAGGAAGCCAAAATCCTGTAATAGATACCGAATGAATATATGATACAGACTCATTTTTTATGATATAGCCCATTGGTTAAAATTAAACTGGAAAATTACTTTTTCCCACAGGAAGGGTTTAGGCTTTTTGAATTAAAGTTCCTTACATATTTAAAGCAGATCTGTTTATCAGTGTTAACATCAGGGAGGGGTAGGCAACCATGGAGAGGTGGAAATCTACCTAAACAACATGGAAGAGATCAAAGATTACCAGGATGCAGTTTGTTTGTTTTCTGTTTCTGAGGATAACCTAGCAAGACCACATTCAAAAATAAGTAAGGATTGAAGAAGAAAGGGGCCAGTAGAAACATAGAGTCCCGAGATCAGGAGTAAGTAATGCAGAGTTCAAGGGTTGCCAGTATTGTGTCAATATTATGTAATGCAAAGTTCTAAGGTCAGTAGTATGTAACACGGAGCTCCGATGTTTGAAGTATGTAATGCAGAGTACAGAGATCAGTAATAACATAGTGTGCAGAGATCAGGAGTATACAATGCAGAGTTCAGGTGTCAGTAGTATAAAACATAGGGTGCAGAGGTCAGAAGTAAGTAATGCAGAGTTCAGGTGTCAGTAGTAAAAAACACAGGGTGCAGAGGTCAAGAGAGGGTAATTCAGAGTTCAGAGATCAGTGGTAACATACAGTGCAGAGGTCAGGAGTAAGTAATGCAGAATTTAGCGATCAATAGTATATAATTCAGAGTTCAGAGGTCAGGAATAAGTAACACAGAAGTCAGTAGTAAGTACTGAAACATGTAGGGTTCAGTAGTAAGTAACACAGAGACCAGAGGTCAGTAGCATCTAATGTACATAACATGGTCTGTAATAATGCAGATTGCAGGGGTCGGAAAAGATTGCATGCTTTTATTGCTTTTCACTGCTGCTTACAAAATAGCATTTTAATTTGATTTCAAAAGCTTCCTGGTTGCATTTATGGCCCTGGCCATTAGACACGTCCCACTCTCCATTTGTGGAACAAATGCTGATGACGCTGGCAGGCGGTACACTCATGTATTTGCATTGTAGGCAGCAGAATGCTGCCAATCCCTCTTATAACCGTACGGTTGGAGAGTCAAAAGATTCTGGTAAGCGGGGAAAAAACCCTCAACCACTTATTTTATTCGAGCACCCAGCACGGCACGGGCACTTTTATGGTCTAAGAAGTTAAGAAGTTTTTTTGGTGATTGCCCTGAAGAAATCAATTTCACCTTCAAACCAAATTATCACTGGCACTTTTGAAATATAGACTTTTGCATAGAATTTTATAGGCACCAGCACCTTTTTAAACAATGAATTAATTTTATATGATGTCTCAACAGTTTTAATTGTACCACACAATGATATGATGTTTTAAAATATTACAAAATTTATGCACATAAATCGGTTTTGCATAAGTATTAGATAAGGCAATTTGCACAGTCACGGTCACTTTGAAATGAAAGACTCATAGTATGTTATGCAAGCGCTGTTGGAACAGCAAGTAGTGTTGTTCATGTAAACAAATCCCTCTTATAACACTGCCAGCTCAGCAATGAAGACCTATCATTACACAAATACCACCCTGCTGCCCACCGGCACTGACACCCGACTGCCCTTTCACTTACTTCCTGCCTGCATGGACCTGATCTGCAGCATGTCCCCCCATAACACAGCTGCATCTAGTGGTTTGGTAGTGAGTGGGAAGAAGGAACAGCCATTTTAGGTATAAATCAAATATATATTTGCTATAAAGTACATTGGTGATAAAGCAGATGATGTTACATTTTGTATTTCCTTCCTATGTGGAAATGCCCATTTGACACCAGTTTTACACCCCGTAATTTGCCAGATTGTTATCTCAGCTGTGAAAGACCTGTTCAAGCAACATGTCTGATAGGGATGACCACCTACATAGCAAAGACAAATGGACTTCAAAGAGTAGTTAGCTAGGTGCCAACCCCCTTTCAGAATGTATAAATTGTATTGCAATTGTAGCCAAAGCAGAACAATTCTTTGAGACCATTTGCCATGTTCTTCATTGTTCTCCCTGACTGTGGCTAGCTACAGTCTTGTATAATAAATATGTTTATTTTTCAATATGGCTTCAGCAGTCAAAATGTTACTGAAACCTAAGAGCATGAGGTTTCCCTTACAATTGGTCCTTCGAGCCGGAAGACAAACTCTTCAGACACCGCTAAGAAATGGAACAGCACAACCTGGGAATTCACTTCTGCCGGCAAAGGTAAGCAAATTTTCTGCTTACTGTGATTTTCACTTGTGCTGTGCTTATTTCTGTAAGTTGGTGTCATGGAGTGCTCTTTTCAAGAACCTTG
>BLSH010277350.1:307603-322586 GCA_018402905.1 Glandirana rugosa
GCGTACCCTTGCCTCAAGGACGTGAAAAAGGTGTCGTCCTTGAGGACAAGGACAATCGTCGGCACAGGGCGTCCCGACCGTCATCCCGCTCCCCCCCCCCGTTCCATCTCGTACGACCCTGAGGTTTGGGTCAGGTGATTATTCAATAATGGGGTGACACGTTGAGAAATCTTCTTTTTTGCAAAGGCCCAGGGGATGATATCACAACTCGCTTGGGCCTGACATTGCAAGCCCAGGCATGGCTTGAAAACCCACAGGCCGTGGGCCTGGGCTTGGGCCTGAAAATTTTTTTTTTCAGGCCCAAGCCCAGGCCCCAAGACCATAAAATGAGGTGCACAACTTTTCGACGGTTCCCGTCGGTTAGTTGTTCACAAAGTGACCAAAAGGGATCTTCGGTAATGTCGGTACGGATGATTACCGTACCGACACTAACCGGTCACGTGGTACCGGACTTTTTTTTTTAAAAGTCCGGGTTCGGGTCCGGGTGCCGGACACCCAAAAGTTCGGTACGGACCCGAACGTTACAGTCCGGGTTCGCTCAACACTATAGTAGGGGACCCGGAAACGTTTTTTCTTCTAAAGAGTTGCACAGTGGGGTAATAACTTATTAGTGGACTGGGTTTGGAGTCCCAGCATGCTCTACCTTGCCCCCCCCCCTCGCCCTACTGCCAGCCCTGCGGGACACGGCTGCTAACAGGAACAGGAGTTCCTGCTGTGGAAAAAGTGCAGGAACTCCGTTCCCATGCGTTCCCGCAGGACTGGAGCCTTGCTTTACAGCCAAGAAAGTGGCTTCTGTTTGATCTGCAACTGCCATGGTGCTGCACATGTGATCAGTTAGGACACAAGCCATTTGATGGTTTGACAGTTTGGTTGAGAACACAATCAAATCAAACTGTTTTTTGAAACTGGCTTGATGGGTTTAGTTCTGCTTTATGATTTACAGCTGGGGCTCTGGGCTTCAGCAAAATGGCCACCTCCACCAAGAAGAAACAGGAACAATACTGGAGGCCATTTACAGCACACACTCATTTTGGTGGCATAATTATTAATGTGGAATGTATGTTCCTTGCTAAAGAATATTCTTTTTTATCAAGTTGTTGGGTAAAGTTCTACTTTAAGTTAAACCCTCCAAACTTTATATATCTTCTGAAAGTGCAGACACTGGAGAATGAAGTGGGGGTAGTTCCAAAGTTTCATGTCACAAGATATTAGTGAAACAGATTATCAAGCGCACATTTTCAGTCGAAAATATACCAAAGTTAATTTTAGGCCACAGAAATGCAATATATTGCCATTTTTTTTTTGTTAGTTAGAAAAGATGAGGTTGCGCAGCATATATACACACCAAACAGATTCTGCACGCCTGTGAAATGATGATGAATTTTGGTACCCAAAAATCTCTGTATGTGTCCCTTTTAAAAAATCTACAGGTCATAAGTTTAGGGTCAAGCATTAATAATAGCTCTAGTATTATTGCTATTACTCCAGTGTGCTCAGCGGTGTGTAACATGTGTAGCACAATCAAAGTTTTCATATAAAGGCTCCCTTCACATGTGTTTATATTTGTACGTGCATGTACGTGGGGGCAGCACGGTCTCTAAATTTTTTGGGGGGGATTTTAAGTGTTTAAGGGGAACTTTTTTTTTACACTTTTATTTTTCACTTAATATTACTGCTATCACATAGTGAACCAAAAGTATGATAGTACTTTCCTAGGACAAGCTCTTTTTAATGATACATCAGGGGTCTATTAGCCCCCATGAGGTCTCATCTGCCACCCACTGAAGCAAATGGAGTGCAGATCTTCCTCCATTAGCTTCTTTTAGTGTGGGGGGGGGGGGACACCTCCGGAGATCCATAGATGCAATCAGGGAGCTGTATAATCTATTCTGGACTTATACTCAGGGCTGCTGTTAGAAATCATAGGGCCTTATTCCCGGCTCTGTCATTTGCCTTTAGTACTTGTATTTGTTGATGCAGAGGAGGCATTTGTTAGAGTTGACTGGATTTGCCTACAGGCTGAGTTGGAACATATTGGTCTCGGGACAGGGATGAGACAATGGCTTGCCTCGCTGTGTTCCACTCCCTCAGCCAGAGTGAATGTCAACAACGGTCTCTCGGAGGCTTTCCCAATATGTAACGGACACACCAAAGTTGGCCCCTTTTGCCACCTATTTTCTTACTTACCCTCGTAACTTTTCTGACAACTACTCGGGCCCATCCCAACATTAAGGGCATCATTACCAAACGTAAGAGCATAAGCTGGCTGTATTGAGTTAATAAAGTTCTGTGTATATATGAGGTCTTGGGGCTCATTTACATGGGTGCTGTGACCTGTACATTGTGAATCAGATTTTTCTTTAAATGTGGCTATTGCTGTGTGCAGGCAGCTTATGTTATACTATGGGGATGCAGCAGCTGTATGAACACAGCCGCAGGTCCTAATTTGATTTGATGTAGATGCAGTTGTACGGCCCCAAACATAGATAGTATGCATTCAGGGCCACTTACCCACACCTGCACACCTATAAAATTAGGACCTGCGGCTAAGTTCATGCAGTCGTTGCATCCCCATAGAGTAACACACAGCAACAAATCACTTATCCAAACTGTATGGGCCAGAGAACGAATGAGAATGAGCCCTTCATTTTTTAAATGATTTTATACAATTTTTAAAAAATCTCTTTTAATAGGTACTTATGTTTGCTATTCCATCATTGATTTGCCTTGTTTTTATCTGACTTTTCACTGTGGGCCTCTGCGTGTAGTTTGCCATTTATTTCGTTTGATTCGACTTTGCAATATTTTTGTCCTTTGGGGAAACCCGTCTTGTTTTAATTGGATCAGCAAGGTAATTGGCCCTCCCAGGCTGATGACTGGTATTTATTGGCATGATGAAGGTAAGTGGGCATGTCCCTGATAATGTCAGATGTGACAAAACCGATAGGGCGGAGCTACGCACACACTGCAGCGCATGCACGGCCGCTTCTAGCCATTTTTGTATACTGTCAGACTGTTTTTATGCGAATACAAACGCTGGATACATGTGAGTGCAATACTTGTGTTTCTAATAGATGCTGCTATACAGGATTACGCTATGTTAACGCTTTTTATTCCTACATGAATGATCGGCTGAGTGATCTGGTGTGTCATCTTTACCTGCACTTGGAACGTGGGATAAGGAGGCGGTTTCCAGGCTGTTTTACTGTAAACCAAGTGTGACTGACTGCCCTTATTCAGGGGGTCACAAGATTGAGGGTAAGAGCAGTGAACTCAGGGTGGTGACTGGTGTACTGAATTCTATCACGGCTGGTGGGATCTATCCTCTTACGCAAGATTTGCATCATTTTATATGGACTTATGAATTATGTCTATTGACTGTAGCGCAGCACTTTTAATTTAGACAGTGGCTACTGTTCATTCATAAACTGAAGCATAGTAAACATCGTTTATTATGCTCAGTTAATAATGGACACAGGAGTGATCAGTACCGATCACTCACTGTGTGCATTCAGAAAAGGAAGGGTCTGGTGTTTTGCTTTCACCTTAAGATTACTTTCCAATAAAGCCAAAGAAGCTTAGACCTCTGTAGTGTTCTTTTACTAAACAGCAAAAAAAATGCACATACAACTGCAGGATACACAATTCGTAGCATGCAAATTATAACAAAATATGCCTACAATGTACAAACTATCTTCATAGCAAATAAGCAGGTACAATATGTATGCAATAAGTATACTAAACAGCTACCTAACTTCTTTATAATGGAGTCATCTTATGGAGTCCAACACAAAACATCTGTTTCCTCCAAAGTCTTCCAGCTTCCAGCACATATGTTGCTCCTTTGTCTCCCCAAATAACTCTTTTTTGTCTGACCACATGCCTGTTCAAAGTCCTCCCCTCTAACTTTCTGTACATCATATCCTGTACTTTCTCAACTGAGCTCATTAACCAGTCCAACTGGTTAATTTGCATATCAATAGGGAGAGGCTTGTTTCTAAAACAACACATTGACTTAAATCTACTCCATATTAGTGCTATAAAATCACTACAAATGGCCATGGCAACACAGCTGGTAAATTACATATTTACCGGCCCCTTCCCCCACTCTCAATCCTAACAGTTGACAGCTCACCCTCTGTACCCGTAGTGCCCGGCGGGAGAGGAAAGCTGGGAGCACTGTGGGGGGGAGGGGGGCAGGCACACAGGGGGCACACAGGGGGGATAAACAGATGTGGGCAGGACAAGGAGGAGGATCAGTGTGGTGGGGCGGGAGACAATTACATGAACTTAGCACTGTGTGTCTCTCCCTCCAGTAGCTGTAAGCCGACAGGAGGGGGAGAAACCATCTTTCAGCTGCTGCAGGGAGAGCAGCACAGTGCATTATACCTGTAATTGCCCCACTGCACAGATCCACTCCCTGTCTGGGCCCCCCCTGTGTACCCGGGCCTCCTACAGGAGGACTGGTGGTCACCCCCTCTTGGTGGCCCTGCTGATAGTAGTAACTTCTTCCTAGAATTCCATAGGGACTTAATTTGTCCCTGGGCCTAAAAGAGCTCCCTACATCCCAACATGCCTTTATCATAAACCACAAGACACCAAGCAGTCCAGTGTGCCTCCTTTTTTCCAATATATATGTTTTTATTTCTGTCTTTGTCCCCGCCGGAGAGATACACTCTGACTATTTGATCATGTGACCATTATCACTAGGACTGAAAGTGAGGAAAAATCCAAAATTTTAAATTATCACCATAATAGGAATAGAGGGAAAATAATTAATTGGCGACACATATTGGAGAGATTTCCTCTCACTTCCTGTTGAATGTATAGAACAGGAATTAAAAAGAAAATCAACCCAATGTGACACAGATGGCACAAAAACTGGCAGGGTTATAACCATTCCCCAGTTCATCTAACGTGGAAAAAATGTTTTAGCTTTAAATATACTTTAATTAGTTTTGCCCACATGTGTTCCAGTCTGTCTGTTTGATAGAGCATTTTCATAACCCAACCGTATTTGCAGAAAATATGATTGATGAGAAATAAATGCTTACAATAGTTGCATAACTAAGAAACAACAAATTTGGACACTTATGAGATATTTAAATGTGAATTTATTGCCCAACGAGAAACTTTTCAGAAAGAATAATGAAGGCAGTTAAATAACTCACGCAGCTTCGTGAATTGACTCCATTGCACCCAATGAACATAGCCAAGCTGATTTGTACCACTGCCAGTGTTCACTTATTCTTTGAACATAGCAGTGGGTGTTAGCAGAAGTAATGCATAAACAGACATTTACTATTTTAGTGTCAATGTTTTGTAGTGGGCAAATGTTAAACCGAACCACAGCCAGATTGTCGGAAATAAATTTAATTATAATTAAAATGTATTTGGAATAAGTTCTTGATCAATCATCTTATACAATGTTTAATTTAGCTGATCTTATTAGCATACTGGTTAGTTACAAAGTGTATGGAAGAAAATGTTGTAAAGCAGCAAAAGTATTGAAAAGCGGGTGTCTGTATGTACTGTACCAGCTCACTGATGATACTCTGATCAAATGCATGGCTTCTTTTTTGGGGGGGATTTTGTGTATTTTTTAACACGAGGCCTTTAAAAATGATCAAATGAAAAATGTTAGAAACAAAATGTTAAAAAAAGGCAAAAAATTGTTAATATAGATTAATTAGGGTTTATTAAGGCCAATAAGGGGTTCAGTAGTAATAGATTTTATTTCTTTACTTATTTTTTACAATGGAAGTTTTACTGAAACTAACATTTCGGCTCTATTTACACGGGATGCTTTATCAACCTCCCCTGATTGATTCTTTTTGACAGCTAGAAACCAGCCTCTAAAACGGCCATTTTGCCACGTTTTGCATGCCGCGTTTAGCCGCGTTTGCATCTATGAGCGTTTTTTTTTTTAGAATGGAAACCGCTGTAAACAAAATGGTTCTAGACGCGAGTTACTGCGTTTAGCGAGGTTTACAAGTAGTTTGGCATTTCAAATGCCTCTGAACTGGCGTCTGAACCAATTTTTTTGCGTCCCAAAAAAAGCCTTTAAACTCAACTGTCTGGAAACGACCTTAAACAAACCTGTGTAAATGTACTGATAAGATAACATAGAGGAAAGTTCAGGGGCAGCTGAAAAAAATGCCCAAATGCCTCAAAACATCCGTTTACCAGCAGCAGTGTAAATGAGGCCTAAAGGGTGTATTCAGAAACAAATTTGCAGAGCTATTCATCCCATGAAACTGCATGTCAAATGTTATTCTTTATACAGAATAGAGCAGCGGTTGTCAAATTAGAAGGTATATGTGGCCTCAAATGCACCAGAGGGCCACATATAATTTTTATTATATGTATTGATGCAAAAGACTGTCAAAGACTGAAGAATTACTAGAGGAGATGGTCAGAGACTTTGCTACATGAATGGTTGGAGATTAGAGTCATGCAATAGGAGACAGTCAGAGACTCTGGACATATCACATAAAACTGCTAGTGATCACAGCCCCACTACAAACCAAAGCTCCCATTGCCGAAAGCTGGGTTCTGAGGGCCACGCTACAAACACTAAAGCCCCGTACACACGATCAGAAAATCGTATGGAAAATACCGCTTTCGAAGCGATCGTACGATAACCGGATTGTTAGTACAGAGCTTTCAAGAGCCGATCATGACAGTTCATCCGATGTTTTCCGTCCCCACAAGATTGGACATGCAGGAAAAATATTCTTGCACGGTGCCCGATCTTACAATTTTCATTTCATCAGTACAGCTGTCATTCGAAAATGCAATACAAATACACTACAATACATCACATCGCTTCCAATTTTTTATTCTGCCGTGCAAGAATTTTCGTGACTAAAGTAAACTCTTCCGATTCGATCTGAGATTAGCATTCGGAAAAAAAACGGACGATCATTCGCCCGATAGTCTCATTGTGTGTACAGGGCATTAGGGGCCACAGGCAGCCCTCCAGCCACAGGTTGGGCACCAGAGGAATAGAGTGAATCAGGAAACGTATGCATTATGACCACTGGGTGGAGCTGATGATTATAGTAAAGAATTATTTCCTATGATCGTCTGCGCTGTCTAGTGGCCATAATTAGAGTTGAGCGAACACCTGGATGTTCGGGTTCGGCGGGTTCGGCCGAACTTCGCGGAAACGTTCAGGTTCGGTACCGAACGTTATCCGAACTTTACCCCGGACCCTGAACCCCATTGAAGTCAATGGGGACCCAAACTTTTTGGCACAAAATGACTGTAAAAAAGTCCTGGAAAGTGCTAGAGGGCTGCAAAAGGAAGAAAAATGGGAGATGTTATTAGATCTGCAATCTGTTCCTCAAAGCAGTAGTAATCTCTACCTAGTCCAGTATCAGATCATTCTGTAATCAGATCGTTCTGTAATGCAGGATGAGAGATCGTTCTGTAATCAGATCGTTCTGTAATGCAGGATGAGAGATCGTTCTGTAATCAGATCGTTCTGTAATGCAGGATGAGATACCAGAGCCCAGAACCCGAACCCGAACGTTTTCTCAAACGTTCGGGTTCGTTACACGGACACCTGAAAGTTCGGGTTCGCTCAACTTTAGCCATAATGCAGTATCTTTCTGATTCACTCTATTCTGCATGAAGGATAACATTTGTCTTGCAGAGAAATAGCCTAATAACATTTGTTTTCCCCCTATTCCCACAGAAAAAAGTACATGCAGTTTCACAGAACAAATAGCTCTGTGCACTTTTTATGAGCATACCTCTTAAGCCAAGTACACACTACTAGTTTCTTTTAGTTCAGCCCAGCGGGCTAAATGAAAAAACTGACAGCTCAGGTTGGAGCCGCTTTACTAACAGCCCAGCATTCGACCCATGTATTCTAAGCTTAAGCCTTTGATCTGCACATATGCATTACATAAAATACATTGTATCAATGTTGTTACAGTGTTTTTATAAATGAAGCCTGCAAACACTGCAGGCTTAATTCAGGCAGGATCCAATGTCAAATCCTAAAACACAGCAGGATCCAAATAATTATACTAAGATACTGATATAGCAGCCACAGTGGCACGGGTGGAAGGAGTCCAGTTTGCTATGAGTGGCAGAACTGGACAAACTAGCAAATTCTAAAAAAACAGACATCAGTTATAAAAATAATTTCAACGTGCAGGGACAACCCCTAGTTCTAACTCTTCCTTTTTCTTTCCAAAACAAAAAAAAAAAAAGAATTTTCTGGAGTACCATTGTGACATATTAACCAGTCCAGATCCGCGCTATACCCAAAAGACGGCTACAACGCAGATCTCAATTGCCGGGGGGACGTCTACAGATGTCCTCCCCTTTGCACGCTCCCGGCGCGCACTCGCAGGCGACGGTGGCGCGCTCCCTTGGCCGCTGCACACTGCGTGGGCGTGCCCGCGGATCGGGCAGACTCGATGTCCGCTCGTGACCCGCGATCACCTGTTAGAGCGGTAGAACGGGGAACCGCCGATGTAAACACGGCTGTTCTCCGTTCTGTGAGAGGGGACATAACAGATCTACTGATCCCTGTCACTGGGATCAGTTAGATCTGTTATGTCCCTGCCAGCCCAGCCCCCATATAGTTAGAACACATACAGGGAACACAGTTAACCCCTTCACTGCCCCCTTAGTATTAATCCCTTCCCTGCCAATGACATTTATACAGTAATCAGTGGATATTTAAATTTCTGTTCACTGTATAAATGTCATTGGTCCCAAAAAAGTGTCAAAAATGTCCGGCATGTCCACTGCAATATCGCAGTCTGGATAAAAATCGCAGATTGCCGCCATTACTAGTAAAAAAAATAAATAAATAAATCAATTCCCATAGTTTGTAGACATGATAACTTTTGCGCAAACCAATCAATATATGCCAATTGGGTTTTTTTTTTTACCAAAAATATGTAGAAGAATATATATCGGCCAAACCCGATGAATCTTTTTTTTTGGATATTTATTATAGCAAAAAGTAAAAAATATTGTTCTTTTTTCAAAATCATTGCTCTTTGTTTGTTTATAGCGCAAAAATAAAAACCGCAGAGGTGATCAAATACCACCAAAAGAAAGCTCTATTTGTGGGAAAAAAATGATAAAAATGTTGTTTGGGTACACCGTCGCATGACCACGCAATTGTCATTCAACATGCGACAGCGCCGAAAGCCGAAAATTGGTCTGGGCAGGAGGGGGTTTTAAGTGGCCAGTAAGCAAGTGGTTAAATATAACATTTCTAGAAGTGCTACCTGTGAGGTCCTGTTTATTATTTTATCTCTAGCCACACGGGGAGCTGTGTGTCAAATGGCAAATACAGGATGCGGTCCATCTGTCTGGATGATTTAAGGTGTAACTGGCGATAGAAACATTTTTTTCTGTTTGGAATTAGTTTCTTCCATCGCTGCCAGCCAATTTTACCCACTGCTTATTGTCAACTCCTGGCGTGATTCCCAGCTAGAGCAGGTGTTTTATCAATTAAATACTGTGTGTCGGAGCCAAGGTGCCAAGTCATCCAAATCTCTCATCATTCCAGCTCTGCATTCCACCAGCTGCAGACCCAACTACAGAGCCAATGCAAATAGGCCTGCTTACCGGCGGCCGGTGATTGGTGGGAATTTTTTGTGTGACTCTAGAAATACCGTTCTGTGTATTGGCCATGCTCTTAAATACCAAGTAAGCTCAGACACTGATTCAACAGGAAAAGAAAGAATGTCATAAAAACAGCTGGCAACATCTGTCTCTGAGCCACAGAGGATTCTGGGAAGATGCATCAAAGCCATAATGGGTTTATGATTTTCAGCATTACTCTTTATTGGGGGAGCTGTAAATCGGTGATTAGCAGATTTTAAATATATTTCATTGGCTGGTGTTAGCACAGATTATTTCACTGACTGATCTGAGCTTCTACCATTTAGCCCAGCGGGGCAATTAAATTTTCATCAGCAATCTCTGCAAACCATGGAAAGATTATTTTGAAAAACTGAACTGCGGAATTGAACCGTCGCAATATCAGCCATGCTCCTGCAAAAGTGACATTCTTGTTTTTTTTTTCACAATTAAAGTAAATTTTTAATTGTTGAATTTTTTTTCTTAGTTTTGGGTAAAGTGGTGAAAGGACAGTCAGAGCAGAACAAAAACTCCTCCTACAAGCGGTAGTAAACCGCAGGACATCTTTTTTTTTGGAACATGCAAGGTAATGTCATAATGTACTAGTAAAACGCAGCCCTTCCAGCACGAGCTGGCACCGCTGCAGGCGCCCCCATCTACACCCTTCTGGGTTTGCGGACTCCGGCTGTGTGATTGGCCAGAGCCGGGGTGATGTCATTCCCGCACATGCTTGCGGGAGCCACCATTTACGGCACACCCGGGCCGTTCCTTCAGAGCGCATGCGTTATTTATGTGACAGGCTGCATCTACACCTAAACGGAGCATGTTTAGGAGATATCTACAATACCTATAGGTAAGCCTTATCTTAGGTTTACCTATAGGTCAGGGGCGTCAAACTCCATTTCATTGAGGGCCGTATTAGCAGTATAGTTGCCCTAAAAGGGCCGGTTGTATCTGGGGTGCGATACGTAAAAAGTGCTGGGTTCAAGAGTACGTTATGTGCAGAATGCAGAACCGAGGTCTGTGCTATGTACAGAGTGCAGAGTTTAGGAGTGCGTCGCATACAAAGTTCAGGGGTGTGCTATGCACAGTGTGAAACACCAACCCCCTCCCCGAAACTTCTTTGCATCTCTCTCCTCCCTTGCCTGGCTCTAGTACCTCCCTCTTTTGGAGGCTGTGCCTCACCTTGCAGGGAGTGCAAGCGAAGGGTGAAATTTGGAGGCGGCAGAATGAAGTTCTGCCACATTCCAGCTGCAAAACTGGATGCGAGGGCCACATGACAAGGCCTGGAGGGCCGCATTCGGCCCGCGGGCCTTGTGTTTGACATATGTGCTATAGGTAAAAGTCAGAGATGGGAGTTTACTCCCACTTTAACCAGACACTAATAGAAGTCACAAGACTGCTATATACTGCTGATGACAAAAGGTATTTAGCAGTTTATATTTACTAAAATAATTGCATTTCCACATTCTGTGTACTGTGGGAGACCAGATATAGTGAATGCAGGGTCCTGGGTTCAGTAACACTTTCAATAGAAAACAGAATAGAACATTAGAATGCGGTCAGAACAAACAAGAAACTACCATGGGTTTAACCATTCCCAGTAGAGAGGACTAACAATTCTCTATATATTTAAAATGAAAAAAAAAAGGTTTGGATTTAGATACAGTATACTTTAAAGTGAAGCTGTGGTTTGCCATAGGAGGGTAAAGCTTTAGGTTAATTTAAATAGCCACTTCCTCAGTGGCGCATACTCACCTTCACTTTGCTTCCCCAACTGCTCTGTTCAAACTCCAGTGGCCTCAATGAGTACAGCTCTTCCTTAGGAAAGAATGGGTTCACAGTATGTATGCCTACTAAGAAGGGGGCTTTGCAGGATGTTTTTTTTCAGACAAGAAGCTATGTCATTTCATATGAGGTTGCATTTTGAATATTGCACGATTGCGGCTGGTGAGCTGATCTTTGGGGGTAAGCACCTAAAGAGCAACTGTACAAAAGTTACAGTTGTCATTTAACCACTTCAGACCCGGAAGGATTTACCCACTTCCTGACCAGGCCATTTTTTGCGATTCGGCACTGCGTTGCTTTAACTGACAATTACGTGGTCATGCAACGTTGTACCCAACGCTTTCTTTTGGTGGTATTTGATTACCTCTGCGTTTTTAATTTTTAGAGTTATGAACAAAAAAAAAAGCGAAAATGTTGAAAAAAAAAAAATTTTTTTTACTTTTTGCTATAATAAATATCCCAAAAAATGTAAGAAAAAAAAATGAATTTCTTCATCAGTTTAGGCCGATATGTATTCTTCCTCATATTTTTGGTAAAAAAAATCCCAATTAGCGTATATTGATTGGTTTGCACAAAAGTTATCACGTCTACAAACTACGGAATAAAGGGACTTTTATTTATTTATCGTTTTACTGGTAATGGTGGTGATCTGCTATTTTTAGTGGGACTGCGACATTGCGACGGACAGATTGGACACTTTATTGGGACCACTAACATTTACACAGCGATCAGTGCTATGAATATGCACTGATTACTGTATAAATGACACTGGCAGGGAAGGTGTTAACACTAGGGGGCGATCAAAGGGTTAATTGTGTTTCCTGTCAGTGTGTTCTAACTGTATGGGGGCTGGGATGACTGGGGGAGGAGAGTGATCGCTGCTCCCATTTACTGGGAACAAACAATCTCACTCCTCTGCCTTGTCAGAACGGGGATCTGTTTGTTTACACAGGCAGATCCCCGTTCTGCCTGTCTCTCGAACGATCTCGGGTGGCCGGCGGACACTGCTCCGCTGCAAGTGTGTGAGCGGGTGCGCCCCCGGTGGCGCATGGGCCCCACAAATTGCTGTGTACGTGCCCGATGTACAATGATTGTACGATGATTTGCACAGACAAGCCAACCTATCGCAGCACAACTGCGGTGGCTGGTCAGCAAGCAGTTAGAGCATTTTTACGGTCACGTAAAATCATGTATAAGAATCAAATGTAGCCATGTGCCCCCTTGGGGTGGCTGGTAGATGTGGTTCACCTGCCTGCTGCCCTCAATCACACAATTTTCCATGCATCCGGATTCACGGAACAGGCTGGTACTTTGTTTTGTTGTTTTATTGAGGGGATAAACTTGGATAGGGAAAGGGATAACTGTGGAATGCCCAATGGATCAAATCACGGGACCATCTATATACACCGCAGTATATACACTCCTTCTTCCAGCACAAACACTTGCTGACCATCTGACTGGCACTCCTTTTTCTTCTCTCCTGCTCACTACTTGATTTTCCTGGCCTGAAAGGCAATTTATCAGGGGTCCATGACACCTTTTCCTCCACCACAGCTAGCACATGGTGAGGCCTGCTCTGCTACCAGCAGGACCTCCGGACCACCCATTACAGGCAAGGGCCACAGGCTCCCAGTTGTGAAGCCATGAGCCCTCAAAGTTTAGCTAAGTATGCTGGTGCTAGCTGAGTATTGATGGACTACTGCTCCCAGCCCATCCTCTTCCAGGCCACTCCGGCCTACCTCGCTGTCCAGTGACACTCCTTCCCCAGACTGGGTCCTCTGACCTCTACAGACTGTCCATTATCTCCTTCCAGCCTGCTCCAGGCTTTCTCTCCAGCTCCCAGGGTCTGTCACTCACCAACACCGGTGGATCCTTTAAAGAGTCTTTAGGGCTTTAGGGGGCTCCCTGCACCTGCTACATCTCCACTCTTCGACCCGACATTCTCCTCCCCCTTGTTGGGCAGATCACAGTATTTAAGGAGGCCTGCCCCCTGCCAATCCAGGTTGGGGATTGGTCAGGGCTCCTTAACATACTTCAGAAAGTGACACCTCCTCTCCCATCCCCTTTTCCAGAGCCTTTTGGAAACAAAGGGGAGGAGTATCCGAGGGGTGTTCCTTCCTGCAATCTCCAGCTCTCCCTGGTCCACTCCCCTTGCCCAGATTAAAACATTCAGGCCTGCACGTTTTGTCAGGCCTGACTAAATTTTGCCTCTCCTAGCAAAAAAAACCCACTACAAAAGCACCTATCACTATGGGGGCGCTACACATATATTTATTTCCACGTTGTATTTCAGTTATTTCTAGCCTACTCCTATATTACTCTAAAAGATTTGAAGTTGTGAGCTTACTTTGTGAAGATCCCAATGCATTTACTTTAAATCTGGGATGTATTCACTACATCCTGTGAGTAGGTACTGCTGTGTTGGACATTTCACACAGCCTGCCTTCTGAGCTATAGAGGTGCTGAGAAGAGGAATGGAGACCCCGCTCAGTGCAGACCCCCCTCAGTGCAGACCCCCCCTCAGTGCAGACACCCCTCAGTGCAGACCCCCCTCAGTGGAGACCCCCCACAGTCATTATAGACCCCCCCAGTGTAGACCCCCCTCTCCCCTCCCATAGCGCCCCCTCCCCCTGCACATGTCCATCTACATTAGTACAGTAGTGTACAGACCTCAGAACAGCGCGGCATGTCCCTGGCTCGGACTCCCTCCTCCTCCTGTGTAGATGTAAACAGAGAGGAGGGGGAGGAGGATTCGGTCCGCTCCGCTGAAAGACACAACAGCTGGCGCCTGGAGAGACACAGATCAGTATAGGGGGGCAGACTGTGCGGTGTTGACAGTGCCGCTGCCCACAGGTGTCACCCCTCTGGCAGGTGTCACCCAGGTGCAGCCCGCACTCCCCACCATCCTCTATCAATGCCCCTGTTTACTACATGCACAGGTCAAACATGAGATCACATAGTTCTTGACATCTTTCTTTTAACCAGGCCACCAAAGGAATGTGATAAAAGTTCATTCATCTTAGCAACCCCAAAATGCCCAGTAAGTTTAGAGTCATGCACCAACCTGAGGGTTTCTACCTGAGCTGATTCACGTACATAGAGATTATGTGCTTGAGTCCAAAAGCTGTTCTTGTACTGAAGGTTAACCACTTCAGATCCGCGCTATAGCCAATTTACGGCTCCAGCGCGGATCTGAAATGCCCGGAGGACGTCCATGGACGTCCTCCACTGCGCATGCTCCCGCGCGCCCCCTGGCGGCAGCGGCGGCGCGCGCGCGTGCGCGCCGCACGCTGCGCGAGCGTGCCCGCGGGTCGGGCGGACTCGATGTCCGCCCGGACCCGCCGATCACCTTCAGGAGCCTCAGAACGGGGAACCGCCGTTGTAAACACGGCGGTTCCCCGTTCTGTGACAGGGGACAGGACAGATCTACTGATCCCTGTCACTGGGATCAGTGAGATCTGTCATGTCCCGGCCAGCCCTGCCCCCCCACAGTTAGAACACACCCAGGGAACATTTATTAACCCCTTCACTGCCCCCTGCTGGTTAACCCCTTCACTGCCAATGACATTTATACAGT
>BLSH010277350.1:322642-358903 GCA_018402905.1 Glandirana rugosa
GAACATTGACAAGAGAGATTAGTATTTTTTCACCATAAGTGAGTATTACGGTTCTCTAACAGAAGATCTGTTCGTACAACCAGAGATAAGAAACGGTCCCAGTTAAATAGTAGAGCATAACTGGACCCAGTTCCTTACCATTCCGGCTACGAAATAGTTCCTACAACAGACTCGGAGAGGAACTTCTGTTGAAACTTACATGTTAAGGACGGAGTTTTCTGTAAGAACTCAGAAGAGTTTCTCCCCATACTCTTACTGGTTGAAGAGTTAATAGGAGGATTCCTGTAATTGGTGAAGGAATGGGCCGTGAATTTGGGGGGAGGACGCAACGTCGCACGACCGCGCAATTGTCATTCAAAATGCGACAGCGCTGAAAGCCAAAAATTGGTCTGGGCAGGAGGGGGGTTTAAGTGCCGGGTAAGGAAGTGGTTAATGTCCTTAGGAGGATAATTGAGAAGTTGGTCATTCTCATACCCCTCTTTGAGAAGACTCAAGAATGTCTTTTGAGGCAGGAATTGTACATTCAAAGTTGTCTTCAAGGAGAGGCTCAGACAACATCCTTGATAAAGCATCGGCCTTACCATTCCTTGACCCAGGTCAATACGAGATGATAAATTGACCCTGGCAAAGAATAGAGACCAACATGCTTGTCTAGAAGACAATCTCTTGGCATTATGAGTGAATACCACTTTTTTATGATTAGAGAGAACAGTTACAAGATGATAAGCCCCTTCCAACAGATGCTTTGATTCAGAAAAGGCTTCCTTTTCTAGCTAGCAACTCTTTATTCCCAATGTCATAATTCCTTTCAGCTGAAGACATTAACAAGAGAAATAAGCACAAGGATGGAACTTAATTTTTTCTCCCCTTCGCTGAGAAAGGATAGCTCCCACGTCTGAAGCATCCACTTCCACAAAAACCGGCAGTACGGTAGGTACCAATATTGGTGCAGAAGCAAAGAGTCCTTAGTACACAGTCTGTGCCTCAGGTGACCACACTAAGGGCATCCTCTTCTATGTCAGCTGCATAATCCGAGATATCACCTTGGAGCAGTTCCATGTGAATGTTCTGAAGAAGTTGGCAAATTCAACAAATTGTGGTATTTCCTTACCATTAACAGGCCAATCCTCCACTGCTTTTATCTTCTCAGGATCCATGCTCACTCCTTCTGGAAAAATTATATATCCCAAGAACTGGATCTGGGTTCTTTTAAACTCACATTTCTCCAGTTTGATATAAAGTCGGTTTCAACTTATTCTTTTAAAGACAGTGCAAACAAGCTTGTGGTGCTCCTACAGGTAATCAGAAAAGATGAGAATATCACACAGATATGCAATCACAAACTAGTCTAACAGATCTCAAAAACATCATTGAAGAAGTGTTGAAAAAGTTGTAGGGCCAAAAGACAACCAAGGACTCGAAATACCCATGTCTGGTTCCAAAGGCAGTTTTCTATTCCTCCCCTTGACTAATGCAGTCAAGGTTATATACCCTTATAAGTCTAGTATTTAAAGACTTTGGCAGAACAGAGTTTTTCCAACATTTCAACGATTAACCACTTCCCGACCAGCGCCGTAAATAGGCAGCGGCCGGTTTTGAGTGGCTGTACCGGGATATAGCCTGCAGCTGCAGGCTATATCCCAGTATAATTTTTTAGAGTGGATGGTCGGCTATCCAGGGATAGTGACCGATCCGGCTCGGGAGCCGCTTGGCTGTTATCCCAGGGGGCGGGAGGGGAAACTCCCCCTCCCGCCGCCTTCCGTCACTCTTCTCAGGCCTCCCGTCCCACCGGGAGACCGGAGCGATGATCCGGCGCCTCCGCCGGCTAGAAGGAGACCTGACAGAACCCGGAATCAGCTTCGATCGGGTCTCCTTCGGCAAATTCCGGAAGCGATGTCACAACGATACTTTCGGTTTACTCGGCGGCTAACAGCGCCAATTTCTAAAAAATGACAGTATTCAGAATCGCTGTTTTTGGCGATCTGAATACTGTGAAGTGTAAAGGAGGGATGGGGGGTCTTTTAGACCCCCTAGCCCTCCAAAAAGTGTACCTGTCACCATATATTACTATCACAAGGGATGTTTACATTCCTTGTGATAGCAATAAAAGTGATCAGAATATATTTTTCTAAAGGAACAGTGATAAAAATGAATAAATAAATAAAATTAAAAAAAAAAATTAAAGCGCCACCGTCCCCACGAGCTCGCGCAGCAAGGAAAACGCATACGTAAGTCGCGCCTGCATATGAAAACGGTGTTCAAACCACACATGTGAGGTATCGCCGTGATCGCCAGAGTGTGAGCAACAATTCTAGTAAAAGACCTCCTCTGCACCTTTAATCTGGTAACCGTTAAAATTTTTTAAAGTGTCGCCTACAGAAATTTTAAGTACCGGACTTTGTCGCCATTCCGCGAGTGCGCGCAATTTTCAACCGTGTCATGTATGGCATCTATTTACTCAGCGTAACATCCTCTTTCACAATATACAAAAAAATTGGGCTAACTTTACTGTTGTCTTATTTTTTAACTGAAAAAAGTGAAATTTTTCTAAAAAAATTGCGCTTGAAAGACCGTTACGCAAATACCGTGTGACAAAAAGTATTGCAACGATCGCCATTTTATTCTCTAGGGTGTTTGAAATATATATATATATATATATATATATATAATGTTTGGGGGTTCTAAGTAATTTTCTAGCAAAAAAAACTGTTTTTAGCTTGTAACCAACAAATGTAAAAAAGGGGCCCGGTTGGTAAGTGGTTAAGGGAAAGGGATAGTGATTTTTAAAAGTGATTTCATTCAAATCCCTGTAATCATTGCACAGACGCAAGTTGGGGTACTTTTTTCAACAAAGAAGAGGGCATGATGTAATCAGCAGAAAGCTGATAGCCTTACGATGGACAGCCACAAATTGGATTACCAGAGGAGCTGTTTCATGGGTAACAGGTCCTAACGATAAAGGTGAACCATCAAACATTTCAATATATTTATATATCAATGATGGCAGGTCTGTTTCTGGTTTGAATATTATTACCTTGGGCAAATTCTGTTCATAAAGTTCCTCCCAGCCCCGGAGTCCAGCATAGCAGAGCAAGGAATTTTATGACCCTCAGTGATAAGTTTAATAGGGATGACAAAATTATATAGTAGACAATTTACTTTATATTCTTCATGGATCAATCAGGAGATAGATGGGTAATGAAGTTTGTTTGTTCAGGTGCTATAACATCAGTCGCAGCAATTGTTCACATGCCACCATTAGGCTGGGTTCACACTAGTCTGATTCTCGGACCAACATGAGGAGCACAAGTCGCATTACGTCACAAAAACAATGATTCCCTATGAGAGCCGTCTTAACTGCTCCGACTTATGTTTTTCAAAGTCCGACCGACTTTGAAAAAGGTTCCTGTACTACTTTTGTCCGACTTTGATCCTACTTCAGCCCATTGAAAGGCATTGAAGTCGGATCAGTGTCTTCACTGATCCGACTTTGGTATGCGACTTGTGCTCTGGGGATCATGAAGGGGAACTCCACACCAAATTAAAAAAAAAAAAAAACAGCGTGGGGTCCCCCCCCAAAATCCATACCAGACCCTTATCCGAGCACGCAGACCGGCAGGCCAGGAAAGGGGGTGGGGACAAGCGAGCGCCCCCCTCCTGGACCGTACCAGGCCGCGTGCCCTCAACATGGGGAGTATGGGGGCTTTGGGGCGGGGGGGGGCTCTGCGCCCCCCCCCCACCCCGAAGCACCTTGTCCCCATGTTGATGAGGACAAGAACCTCTTCCCGACAACCCTGGCCGTTGGTTGTCGGGGTCTGCGGGCGGGGACTTATCGGCATCTGGAAGCCCCCTTTAACCACTTCTCTAAGGGTGGACGTACTATGACGTTCTGCCTTTAAGAAGTGATATCTGAATGGTGCCTTCACACGATTCTGCGTCTAATAAAAGTGGTCTTAGCGGCGGATTCGCCGCGAGGTCACTTTTATCAGCGGAGGGGAGAGGTGCCCCCCCTCCCGCCGCTTTCCGGTCATCTCCGCCACTTACCAGACCCGCCGATGATCCGATCCTCTCCCCCCAGTGTCCGGGATCCGACTGAGTGGCTGAAGCCGCTCACTCGGCTCCATAACACGGCGGGGCGGAAATGACGTCAGAAGTCATGTCCGCCCAACGGTCTTAAAGGGCCCGTTTTTTTTTTGGACTGTCGTTTTTTTCAGATTTTTTTTTTTTTTTTTTTACATTTTAGTGTAAATATGAGATGTGAGGACTTTTTGACCCCAGATCTCATATTTAAGAGGACCTGTCATGCTTTTTTCTATTACAAGGAATGTCTACATTTCTTGTAATAGGAATAAAAGTGATAAAAAATTTTTTTAAAAGAACAATGTAAAAAATAAAAAGTAAAAAGGGAAATAAATAATTTTAAAAAAATAAATAAATTTAAAGCGCTCCGTCCCGCCGAGCTCGCGCGCAGAAGCGAACGCATACGTAAGTCCCGCCCACATATGAAAACAGTGTTCAAACCACACATGTGAGGTATCGCCGCGATCGTTAGAGCGAGAGCAATAATTCTAGCACTAGACCTCCTCTGTAACACAAAACTGCTAACCTGTAGAAATTTTTAAACGCCGCCAATAGAGATTTTTAAGTTGCAAAGTTTGTCGCCATTCCATGAGCGGACGCAATTTTGAAGCATGACATGTTGGGTATCATTTTACTCGGCGTAACATTATCTTTCACAATATGAAAAAAATTTACCTAATTTTACTGTTTTCTTATTTTTTAACTAAAAAAACTGAATTTATTCAAAAAAATGTACGCTTGGAAGACCGCTACGCAAATACGTTGTGACATAAAGTTTTGCAATGACCGCCATGTTATTCTATAGGGTGTTAGAAAAAAAATATATAATGTTTGGGGGTTCTAAGTAATTTTATAGCAAAAATACCTGTTTTTAACTCGTAACACAGAATCCAAAAAACAGGCTCGGTATGGAAGTGGTTAACAAGGGGGCCCCCAGATGCTGGCCCCCCACCCTATGTAACTGAGTATGGGGTACATCGTACCCCTACCCATTTACCTGGAAAAAAAATTTACAAAAAAAAACACTACACAAGTTTTTAAAATCTTTTATTAAATCAGCTCCGGCGTCTTCTCCCCTCTCCGGCACTTCTTTCTTCGGCTCTTTTGCGGGGGTCTTCCATCTTCTGAGGGGTCTTCTTTCTTCTCCTTCTCTGCGGCGTCTTCTGCTCTTTTGCCGGTCTTCTCCGCTGTCCTCTTCCCTCTGTTCTTCCTCTCTTCTTCTTCCCATGTTGACACGACGCGATCTCCTTCACGAATGCCCTCTCCACTGTGTGCTGTGCCTTATATTGGCATGGGGCGGGGCCACCTGCTGACATCACCCAGCAGGCCCGCCCCATATGATGCCACAGCCCCGCCCCATGGTGTGACATCATATGGGCGGGGCCTGCCGGATGATGTCAGCATGTGGCCCCGCCCCATGCCAATATAAGGCACAGCACACAGTGGAGAGGGCATTCGTGAAGGAGATCACGTCGTGTCAACATGGGAAGAAGAATAAGAAGAGAGGGAAGAGGACAGCGGAGAAGACCGGCAAAAGAGCAGAAGACGCCGCAGAGAAGGAGAGGAAGGAAGACCCCTCAGAAGATGGAAGACACCGCAAAAGAGCCGAAGAAAGAAGACACCGGAGAGGGGAGAAGACGCCGGAGCTGATTTAATAAAATATTTTAAAAAGCTGTGTAGTGTTTTTTTTGTACATTTTTTTTCCAGGTAAATGGGTAGGGGTAAGATGTACCCCATACTCATTTACATAGGTTGGGGGGCCGGCATTTGGGGGCCCCCTTGTTAAAGGGGCTTCCAGATTCTCATAAGTCCCCGCCCACAGACCCCGACAACCAACGGCCAGGGTTGTCGGGAAGAGGCCCTTGTCCTCATCAACATGGGGACAAGGTGCTTTGAGGTGGGGGGCGCAGAGCCCCCCCTGCCCCAAAGCACCCATACTCCCCATGTTGAGGGCATGCGGCCTGGTATGGTCCAGGAGGGGGGGGTGCTCGCTTGCCCCACCCCCTTTCCTGGCCTGCCGGGCTGCATGCTCGGATAAGGGTCTGGTATGGATTTTGGGGGGGACCCCCAACCCTTAAAACCCATACCAGACCAAAGGGCCAGGTATGCTCTTGGAGGGGGACTCCATGCCATTTTTTTTTTTTTTTTAATGTGGTGTGGTGTTCCCCTTCAAGATCCCCAGAGCACAAGGTGCCTGGCATTGTCGGGATCAAAGTCGGATCCCTGTTCACAGACAAACGGTCCGACTTCGACCCTATGTAAGATCGTAAATTGCACAGCAAAGTAGGATCAAAGTCGGACCGTTTTTTTGTCGGATAGTGTGAACCCAGCCTTACTTGCAAACATTACCAGTCTCTCCTTCCTCCTTTCTGTAACCCTCTGATCAATTTGGATAGATAATTGGATGAAAGCCTGGAAATCATTAGGAGTCTCTACTCTAGCAAGTTCATCGTTCACCTGTTCAGAGAACCTTTGATAGAACCAGCTCACTGCTGGATTCCAACATCAGAATTTAGCTGTGTACTCAGTAACAGAAAACCTCTGTAATGGTAGTGGTCTCCATCGAATTAGAGTAGTACAGGCATACAAGAGATTGCATCATCTTGGGAACGTAAGTCCAGCAATTGCTTCTGCATTGCATGGATTTCCTCATGTTGCCCTTTCACCACACTTTCCAGTTGGGCAATTTTTTCTTGGTAGGTAATACAGGGCCGATCCTAGGGTCACAGACGCCTAGGTGCAGAAATATTTCTGGCGCCCCCACATGGGCGTGGTTATCTTGCTAACTCCTCCCCTTTACAAATGTTTCCATGGCAGCGACCTAAACAGAGATGTTGCCCTAAGGAGTCTGTTACCCCAATATCCTCCCACAATCTCTTAACAATAAACAATGGTCAGAGACTGCGGACATAGTACAGGAGATGGTCAGAGACTGCAGACATGATACAAGAGATGGTCAGAGACTGCAGGAGATGGTCAGAGGCTGCAGACATGATACAGGAGATTGTCAGAGACTGCAGAAATGATACAGGAGATGGTCAGAGACTGCAGACATGATACAGGAGATAGTCAGAGACTGCAGACATAGTACAGGAGATGGTCAGAGACTGCAGACATGGTACAGGAGATGGTCAGAGACTGCAGACATGATACAGGAGATGGTCAGAGACTGCAGAAATGATACAGGAGATGGTCAGAGACTGCAGGAGATGGTCAGAGACTGCAGAAATGATAGAGTAGATGGACAGAGACTGCAGAAATGATACAGGAGATGGTCAGAGACTGCAGACATGATACAGGAGATGGTCAGAGACTGCAGACATATTACAGGAGATGGTCAGAGACTGTATAAATGATACAGGAGATGGTCAGGGACTGCAGACATGATACAGGAGATGGTCAGAGACTGCAGGCATGATACAGGAGATGGTCAGAGACTGCAGGCATGATACAAGAGATGGTCAGAGACTGCAGAAATGATACAGGAGATGGTCAGAGACTGCAGTCATGATACAAGAGATGGTCAGAGACTGCAGACATAGTACAGGAGATGGTCAGACTGCAGAAATGATACAGGAGATGGTCAGAGACTGCAGACATGATACAGGAGATGGTCAGAGACTGCAGACATGATATAAGAGATGGTCAGAGACTGCAGACATGATACAAGAAATAGGCAGAGACTGCAGCAATGATACAGCTGTGAGATCAGAAACCCCCCTCCTCATTGTGGCCATTACACTCTGCCCATTAATTTTCAAGGCAATCCCGCCCCCCCTGTGGACTACATCTCCCATAATTCTTTGCAGTACAGGAGGGAAGGGGAGGGAGGAACACTCTGCTATGTTTCCCTCCCCTAACCTCTGTACTGCTGGGAGAGTGAAGGGAGGAGGGAGCAGACATAGGAGGAGAGGGGCGGGATGCTGGGAAAGAGCAGAGCATACAAGAGTCCTTATGACAGAGGCAGGGGGCGGGCAGCTTCCCGGAGGGCGGCGGCCGTGAGATGAGAAGAGCCTGCTCTATCCAGTGAATGATACTCAGAGGAGGAGCAGCTTCAGCCTGTGTGCTGCTTGTAGCATCGCCGCTCCTCCTCTGAGTATCATTCACAGGACAAAGCGGGCTCTTCTCATCTCACGGCCGCCGCCCTCCTGGAAGCTGCTCGGCAGGGATCAGCACTGCGAAAGTGGAGAGAAGGGAGATTCTTACAGTTTGGCGCACCCCAACCCGCGGCGCCTGGGTGCAGTGCATCCCGGGCACCCGCCCAGGATCGGCCCTGAGGTAATACCAAACTCCTACAGCACTGCAATTTGCTGCCTGAAAGGAGCTACAGCATTTTCTACAGCAGCCTCCATGTTTGGGCCAAATAATTCAGTCACAGTCAGGGATAAGGCTTGGAGACCAGTAACTACAGCAGTAGAGAGGCTCCCACTGATCAGTTGTATAAGTACAGAAGAAGGTCACCCTGGCAGACGACAAAGGCTCACCTGAAGTATGAAGTCTAAGCACTAACCGGTGTTCACCACAGCTCCCGATGGTGGAGATGGGATTTACTGTGTGTTAGTACCAAGTCGCAGTCACCAGGATCTCCCCACCAGGAGGTGAGCCAGTAGCAGATATAGCAGGTAGGGATTAAGCAGAAGCAAAGTTAGTTAACAAGCCAATGGTCAGCATTGCAGGTTGGGATCAAGTGGAAGTATAGTTGAGGAACAAGCCAAAAGTCGATAATAAATGGTTGCAGGTTGGGATAAAGCAGAAGCGTAGTCAAGGAACAAGCCAAGGATTGGTCACGAGTGGTAGTGGAGATATGGACAGCTGCAGGAATGCAAAGGAGCAAGATATCATTTGGAGAGAGCACAATAATCTGACAAACAGGAACTGCAGAGACTTGGCTTAAACCAGAAAGTTCATAGGAGGAGCAAAGAGTTTAAGGTTCTGCAGAAACAAGACACAAGACAAGTATGTTCTAAGAGATCAGAGAGGGAACTGTCCAGCATCTCAGGTGGTTCAGCAAGAAGAGCTACTACCAGATGCAGGCATTAGATCCATATCCTGACAAAAGATGACTTTTCAAGTAAGCTTATAGTGGATTGTCAAATATAAATAATATTTATATTGCTAATGCAATGCTGATGTTATAAGATGAAAGTGAATGCTGTGACCATAGATCTCCTTTAAATCCCTTCTACAGGGGTTCTCTGGTTTTCTTTTTTACAACGTGTCTCTTTAATAATGGTACATAATCCTGTAAAAAAGGCTCACATTACCATTGGCATTACCATTTTAGTTCCCAGAAGACACTCAGGCTTTCCAGTTAATATGTGATCATCTAACCATAACTAAAATGTTTAAACTTGGCCTAAATGCAATTTCATCTGTGTACAGAACAGGTGCTTGTCCATAAAAATCCAGACATTATCTAATGTTCCAGCAGGTTGGCACAGGCCAATAAATGTAATATGACACTGTCAAATCATACATCACATTATCTATGCACAGACGCAGCATTAAAACTTCAAATTGGTTTCCAATGAAAGCTGTCAATCACGAAGCAGCAGACATACAGGCCCCAATGCAAATTGTGGACCTGGGCCCATTCCTTACAGCCTCCTTGAAGGACAACAGAACCATGGGCGTCCGCAGGTAGGGGCAAGGGGGGGCAATTGCCCCCCCCTGGAATCAGGGATCAGATCAGGGGTTCCCCACTAGGTCCTTATCCTCTTGAGCCATGTATGCAGTTTCTGACAGTCTCTTGGGCCATGTATTCAGTCTCTGACTGTCTCCTGTGCTATGTCTGCAGTCTCTGACCGTATTCTGTACTATGTCCACAGTCTCTGACCTTCTCCTGTACCATGTCCACAGTCTCTGACTGTCTCCTGTACCATGTCCGCAGTCTCTGACCATATCCTGGATCATGTCTGCAGTCTCTGACCATCTCCTGTATCACGTCTGCAGTCTCTGACCATCTCCTGGATCATGTCTGCAGTCTCTGACCATCTCCTGAATTATGTCTGCAGTCTCTGACCATCTCCTGGATCATGTCTGCAGTCTCTGACCATCTCCTGAATTATGTCTGCAGTCTCTGACCATCTCCTGTACTACGTCTGCAGTCTCTGGCCGTGATAATGTAATTATGACATTGTCAAAAAGGGGCAGAGCATGGATGACCTTGAAAGTATGCCCCCCCCGGAAAAAGTTCTGCAGACGCCCATGAACAGAACCTCTACATCAATGCAAATTGTGGACCTGGGCCCATGCCTTACAGCCCCCTTAAAGGACAACAGAACCTCTACATGAATGTATCCCAACTCCACCCCCCTCTTCTCCAAAGATACTTTCCATTACAGTGCTCTCCTTAGGCTCCATGCACACTAGGCTTGACAAAAATGGCAGAAAAAACGCTCATATAGAGCTTTTTGTACACAGTTTAGGCAAGTTCAGGAGGGTTTATCATTTTTCCTGCCAGAAAGCTCCAATCAGAAACGTAAACTTGCCTCTAAATGCTGAGCTCACAATATGCACATAGGATAGCATTGAGCTGCTTCTAGAGGCAAAACACAAAACTCATGTAGAAGCAGCGATTTTTAAGCCAGTGCGCATGGAGCCTAAGGGCATAATAAAAAAAAAACATTTTGCAAGGTGACAGCTTCTCCATTGGATCTTATGAAGGCACCACCACATATTCACAGTGCCCCATGGTGTGCCAGCTCAGCAAAGAGGACTTTAGCTTTCTGATCTGGCGTAGGCTGCAGCCAGTGGAGGAGGTCACTGGGTGGTCTAAAGTAAATAGAAGGGGGTACATATGGGAAGAGACATTTGTAGACGATTTAGGAGAGGAGAAGAATGGCATTTGGCACATTTATATAAAGGTATAGGTGTCCTTTTAATAAACCTCCTTCAACCTTGTTGGCCACACACCTTCTTTACTGGGCATTTACTGGGGTCCTTATTGTCCCCATATTAAAATAAACCCAGTGCAAATTGTGGATGGTTGCTGTCACGTGATCTCCAATCCTACCTCACTGCAGAGTGGCCTGCACAATGGGGTTGACTTACTAATGATAAATGGGCTGTTCACCTTTTCACCTTACAAGGGAAGTTGCACTTTGCAAGAGGAATCACATGTTGCAAAGGAACTTTCCCCAGAGCTTAGTGAATGAGGTAAAGCTCTGCTGACTTCCATCACCCATTCGCGTGCGAGCAGAAATGTGTGGGGTTTTTTTCTTTTTGGTTGCACGTGATTGGGCATTCCCTGTAAAGGGAATTTTCACCACATTCACTAAGCTCTGGGATGAATTCCTTTGCAACGTGTGATTTCACTTGCAAAATAACCAGCATATTTGCCTTTAGTAACTTAATCCCAATGCGTAGTAATGCTTCCTCATGCATCCATGGAACTTAGTTACATCATCTGTATTGTCACCTCACCGTAGGGGGGATGCATGAGATAGGGGGTCAGCCTTACTGCACAACTTTACAGCAAAGAACTGAAGTATTAATAAACCGCATTGGAAGCAGGGCCAACTGCCACCCTGTCCCTCCTCCACTGCCATTCATATTCCCAAACAGGGAGCTCATCAAAGCTGGATAGACACTGAATATTTTTTCCTCTAGATTTCATAAAGCAAGTTCTCTGCCACCTACCCAACATAGTAATTTTTGGCGCAGTAATATAACATCATTATCACTGTCTATTCTGCTTTTATAAATCATCCGCTGCTGCCTCACCAGTATTCAAGACATGTTTTGATGCTATTGGAAGGTTTAGTAGCACTGCATTGTGCAGAATTCCCATCCATAGAGCAGATGGATTTTCTGTGCTGGTCCTGCCCCTAATGAGCTGCATTGATGAAGCTGTTTGTAAATGGTAAACTCACTGCCAGCAAGGGAATGAGCGACACGGATGGGTAGAGAAAGAGGGAAACAAAAAGATTTAGGGAGATCAGGAAAGCAGGAGGGGAAGATAGAGAAACACAGAATGTGAATGATAGAGAAAGGGAGGACAAAGAAGGGATTAAAGATGTGTTTGCAGAATAATGCATCTACTTTTTGACCTCTGCACATACAATGTATTTTGGATATCCTTTAGCAGTTAACAGATTGACTTTACTTGCTAGGGGCAGCTCTTTAAAACGTTTATAGGGCTCATTAACCAGGCAGGTGGCACATAAAAAAGCAGGTGGCACATATGGAGCCAATGAGCAAGGCATGGCGACTGGAGCCTTTGGAGGGGACATTTTCAGAGCACATAAAGTGACATGTGGCAGCATCATGCTGAAATAAGGTTGAGTTGCAGTGTCAAGGTCTGTTATAATGGTCAATCCAAGACTTGCACAGTGAAACACATTTTCCAACAGTAAAGGTAATCCCCACCATTTTTCTGCCATGGGGCCTTCTGCGGTCACTGACAACAAAACACAGCAACAGCTTTGCTTGAGAAACGAGTTTGTACTGCCATTAGTGGGCATTGTGCCAATCCGACCTTCCTCATACTTCACATTCCTATACCTCATTATTCATAACGACCCCTTTCTTTACATGACACATGCTGAAACAGGAACTCCAGGAGACAAATATGTAGATAGATTAGGAGCAGTTGTGTAAGATTAAGGTGGGGTAGGTGATGTTTACTTTATCTTGCCAGTGAGTAAAATAAAATTGCAGACCCATAGCTGTTGAATGGACTACCAGTCCCAGCATGTTGGTAGGATGAGCTTAGATCAAGGTTTATGTGGCAGGCTACACAAGATTTTAACAGCAATAAAGCTAGGGACAAAACAAAATGGCTTTTCCACATAATGCTGTGGTGGTGCAGCTGACCCCCCTACGCTAATAGGAGCATGCCACAGGTTACCAATGGTACTTTAAAGCCTAACACCAGTGATTTATTCATTTATTAATTTTTAGCTTGGTTAGATGAGAGAGCATATCTGTCCTACTTTTGTTTCAGTCCATGACTCCATTGGGGAGTGTTTCACTTCCTGTCCCTGTGACACCTGTATAAGAAAAGGGAGGAGGTGTTGTCACTGGAACAGGAAGGTACAAATAGCGATAAAACACAGAAGTTCTAAATCTTTTTCATTCTACTAAAAATGTAGGTTTATTTTCTCTGTGTCCCTGTTGGAGAGAAATCTTCCCAACAGGCCCACTGATAAAAATAAAAACATGACAAAAATCCTAACTTTTCCCAGCTGTACTAAAAAAAAAAGAGTTGGACTCTAAGTACTTTTTCATGCTTACAGTGCCCATATGGCTAAAAAGTAAATGTTAAGACTTAACAAACACTAGATGTGCCTGCTTGTACCCTTTCTTCTCTGTAAAGTGCCCAGTGCAATAATAACCCAGAGGAGCCCATTAAATAATTTTTAGGTCGGGGAAGCCCATCATCTAAAAACAGTTCATTGATGGTCAGTAGGAGAATTCCCCACTTACAATGGTGGTAAGCATCCACTCGCACTACACACTCCCCCACCCACGGGGCTCGATAGGCTGCAATCCTCTCACACTAACACCCACCACCAACTCCCTCCCACCGCTGCGCACGCAATCCATGGCCTTACCTTATTGTGGAAGAGGTACAGGGAGGAAGACGAGGTGGCGATGCTCTGCTGAATCCGGGGTAGGGCTCCTAGGAAAGACTGCTGCTACCAAGGCCCTTGCTTCTCCTCTGGGCTGAACAGGAGGCGATTCCTAAGACCCATGCTAAGACTTCCAGCTGGACCGGCTTCCTGATTGGCCAGAAGGATAAGCAGGAAGACAGCGAATATTAATTTGCTAATGTCCCACAAATAGGTGGGCTCTGCTCCCCAAGCTCACCCTTTGTGAAGCCAATTAGAGCCTCTAATCACGTGCTTCAAAAAAAAAAACACCATTGAAATCCATGCGTCCAGCACCCTGCATGTAGATTAGGGGCCGCCCCTGATGGATGGACGCAAGCCTTAAAAACACCTAAAAACATTATTAGTGTTGTGCCACAGACTCTTTGAAGTGGCATTGGCTTCATTATCTGAAGGAGATCTTGTAACTTCTGGTTGAGAATGGTTGTAATAATAATTACTGTACATTCTTACATTAGTCCAAGCTAGACCACTGTAACTATGTAAAAGTTGTCATACCTAAACTTCAGCTTTAAGACTTCCTAGGGACATTACAAATGTTTATATAAACCATGATAAACCATTGACCATGAAAATAGCACAAAATCATAATCAAATCTACATTTTGCAATGATGGAGTATTACGTGTTGACCTTATAATCATGGGCAGAGAAAAGGAACAAGCCCTGGCTGGCAAAGCACACTTGGTCATGCTTTGCAACCTACAGCAGGCTTTTTTTTTTATTTTAATTTTGCAATCACATTCACATTGTTAGACTACCCTGTGTCAGGACAAAGTCCTCTTGCTGGATGAAAACACCAAAGTGCGTCCACCCATTCTTTTCCCCTGAGCTAAGGCTAATTATATGGCATGCAGTGGCCCACCAGGGAGGTAGAAATTACAACCACTGTCCTACAACCCTAGTTGCCCCATTTTGGTCCATGGAAAACTATATGTACTGATTGTAAATATTTAAAAGCTAGTCAAAAGTAGTTACATTTCTTGAAAATTGCTATGTGTATGGCTACCATAACAGTTATGGAGAGCAGATAGAGATTTGGGATTGTAAAGGCACCATAAAGACTATAAATCAAAAATTGTATAAATAAATATAAAGTTTATTAGACCAAAGGTTAAAAAGCATTATCAAGACTAAGCCCCTGAACCACTGCATGGATCACTAATGAGTCACACTCCACTCTCCAAGGGTATGTATGTATAGAGCCCTCCAAAAACAGGTAGTGGCAGTGAACAATCCATATAACCAAAAAAAAAAAGGGGGGAAAGGAAAAACCGGGGTGTTGGGGGTGATTGCCCAAAGTAATATAGCAGTAGTTCCACTATTTACATGTTTCGCGTTTTTCTTATACGCTTCCACAGAAGATCATGGGGTTGAGTTTAGGTATTTTGTCCTGTAAAGATAGACATAGGACTGTACATCACAAAATATTTACACCAAACAATTAGAAAAACAGTAGATATATCAATTCATGTGTTAAGACCAAATACAGTGTATGTTCACGCAATACCAACTCCATGCTCACCCATCCATCCATGCTCACCCATGCATCCGTGATCACCCATCCATCCATGCTCACCCATCCATCCATGCTCACCCATGCATCCGTGCTCACCCATCCATCCATGCTCACCCATCCATTCGTGCTCACCCATGTATTCGTGCTCATCCATCCATGCTCACCCATGCATCCGTGCTCACCCATACATGCATGCTCACTCATCCATCCATGCTCACCCATGCATCTGTGCTCACCCATCCATGCATGCTCACCCATCCATGCATGCTCACCCATCCAACTGTGCTCACCCATGCATCCATGCTCATCCATCCATGCATGCTCACCCATGCATCTGTGCTCACCCATCCATCCATGCTCAGCCTTGCATCCATGCTCACCCATCCATGCATGCTCACCCATCCATCCATGCTCACCCATCCATGCATGTTCACCCATCCATCCATGCTTACCCATGCATCCACGCTCACCCATCCATGCATACTCACCTATGCATCCATGCTCATCCATGCATCCATGCTCACCCATACATCCGTGCTCACCCATCCATCTGTGCTCAGCTATGCATCCATGCTCAGCCATTCATGCGTGCCCGACCATCCCCATCCTTGCTCAATCACCCCCATCCATGCTCAGTCATCCCCATCCGTGCTTAGCCATCCCCATCCGTGCTTAGTCATCCCCATCCACGGCTCATCCACTCCCATCCATGCTCATTTATGCCTCATTCATGCTCATCCATACCACATCAGTTCTCATCCGTGACACATCCATGCCACTACAGTGCCCATCAGTGCCACTACAGTGCCCATCCGTGCCACTACAGTGCCCATCCGTGCCACTGCAGTGCCCATTAGTGCCACTACAGTGCCTCACAATAGTGTAATAGGTAGTCAAATTAGATTTGAAATGTATGTCCCTAGAACACCTGACGGTGCTCCCTGCATGTTGGGCCTCTGTATGTGGCCAGGCTGTGTAAAAGTCCCACATATGGGGTATCGTTATACTCGGAAGGGGTAGCAGAATGTGTTTTGGTGTGTAATTTTTGCTATGTATATGCTATGTGTTAAAAATATCTTATAAATGGACAACTTTGTGTAAAAAAAAAAGAAATGTGTTTTCATTTTCTTTTCACATGTTCCAAAAACGTGACATGTTCAAAAGACTCATTAGGCCTCATAGAATATACGTTGGGGTGTTTGCTTTCCAAAATGGGGGTCATTTTTTGGGCGTTTTCATTGTCCTGGTGCTCCAGGACCTTCAAAATGCAAAAGGGAGTCAAGAAATGAGATGTAATTTATGCTCCTAGAATGCCTGATGGTGCTCCCTGCATGTTGGGCCTCTGTATGTAGCCAGGCTGTGTAAAAGTCTCACACATGGAGTACCGTTATACTCAGGAGGAGTAGTAGAATGTGTTATGGGGTGTAATTTGTGGTATGCATATGCTGTGTGTGAGAAATAACTTGTTAATTTGACAATTTTGTGAAAAAAATGAAAAAAAAATCTTCATTGTGCAAAGAATTGTGGGAAAAAAATTACATCTTCAAAAAAACTCACCATGCCTCTTACTAAACACTTTGGAATGTCTACTTTCCAAAAAGGGGTCATTTGGGGGGTAATTGTACTTTCCTGGCTTGTTAGGGTTTCAAGAAATGATATGTCATTACTACATCAGGTGTGATCAATTTTCTGTGATTGGCACCATAGCTTATAGACTCTATAACCTTCACAAAGACCAAATAATAAATACTTATTTGGGTTATTTTTAGCAAAGATACAGTATGTCACAAAAGTGAGAACACCCCTCACATTTTTCTAAATATTTTATTATATCTTTTCATGTGACAACACTGAAGAAATGACACTTTGCTACAATGTAAAGTAGTGCGTGTACAGCTTGTATAACAGTGTAAATTTGCTGTCCCCTCAAAATAACACAACACACAGCCATTAATGTCTAAACCGCTGGCAAGAAAAGTGAGTACACCCCTAAGTGAAAATGTTCAAATTGGGCCCAAAGTGTCAATATTTTGTGTGGCCACCATTATTTTCCAGCACTGCCTTAACCCTCTTGGGCATGGAGTTCACCAGAGCTTCACAGGTTGCCACTGGAGTCCTCTTCCACTCCTCCATGACGACATCACAGAGCTGGTGGATGTTAGAGACCTTGCACTCCTCCACCTTCTATTTGAGGATGCCCTACAGAAGCTCAATAGGGTTTAGGTCCGGAGACATGCTTGGCCAGTCCATCACCTTTACCTTCAGCTTCTTTAGCAAGGCAGTGGTTATCTTGGAGGTGTATTTGGGGTCCTTATCATGTTGGAATACTGACCTGCGACCCAGTCTTCGAAGGGAGAGGATCATGCTCTGCTTCAGTATGTCACAGTACATGTTGCCATTCATGGTTACCTCAATGAGCTGTAGCTCCCTAGTGCCGGCAGCACTCATGCAGCCCCAGACCATGACACTCCCACCACCATGCTTGACTGTAGGCAAGGCACACTTGTCTTTGTACTCCTCATTTGGTTGCTGCGACACATGCTTGACACCATCTGAACCAAATAAGTTTATCTTGGTCTCATCAGACCACAGGGCATGGTTCCAGTAATCCATGTCCTTAGCCTGCTTGTCTTCAGCAAACTGCAGGCTTTCTTGTGCATCGTCTTTAGAAGAGGCTTCCTTCTGAGATGACAGCCATGCAGACCAATTTGATGCAGTGTACAACGTATGGTCTGAGCACTGACAGGCTGACCCCCCACCCCTTCAACCTATGCAGCAATGCTGGCAGCATTCAAATGCCTATTTCCCAAAGACAACCTCTGGATATGATGCTGAGCACGTGCACTCAACTCCTTTGGTCGACCATGGTGAGGCCTGTTCTGAGTGGAACCTGTCCTGTTAACCCTGTATGGTCTTGACCACCATGCTGCAGCTCAATTTCAGGGTCTTGGCAATCTTCTTATAGCCTAGGCCATCTTTATGTAGAGCAACAATTCTTTTTTTCAGATCCTCAGAGAGTTCTTTGCCAGGAGGTGCCATGTTGAACTTCCAGTGACCAGTATGAGAGAGTGAGAGCGATAACACCAAATTTAACACACCTGCTCCCCAATCACACCTGAGACCTTGTAACACTAAAGAGTCACCTGAGAGACAATGGGAGGGAGGGAGGAAGGGAAAATGGTTAATTGGGCCCAATTTGGACAATTTCACTTAGGAGTGTACTCACTTTTGTTGCCAGCGGTTTAGACATTAATGGCTGTGTGTTGAGTTATTTTGAGGGGGCAGCAAATTTACACTGTTATACAAGCTGTGCACTCACTACTTTAAATTGTAGCAAAGTGTCATTTCTTCAGTGTTGTCACATGAAAAGATATAATAAAATATTTACAAAAATGTGAGGGGTGTACTCACTTTGGTTAGATACTGTATGTAGCAGTATACTTTTTGGCCAAAATTTATGAAGAAAAATTACAAATTTGCAAAATTTTATAACTGAACAAAGAAAAACACATTTCTTTTACAAAAGTTTCAGGCTTTTTTCATTTATAGGTCAAAAAATAAAAACCCCAGTGGTGATTAAATACCACCAAAAGAAAGCTATATTTGTGTGAAAAAAAGGACAAAAAATTCATATGGGTACAATGTAGTATGACTGAGTAATTGTCATTCCAATTGTGAGAGCACTGAAAGCTGAAAATCGGCCTGGTCAGGAAGGGGGTTTAAGTGCACAGTGGTCAAGTGGTTAACCACTTGCCGACCGCCCGCCGCAGCGTGACGGCGGCAAGATGGCTTGTTATCGAGAAACGCCGTCATAGGACAGCGGCCGCGATAACTAGTATTGTGAGCGCGCGCCCACTGTGTCCGGGGGGGGGGCGGGGAGCGGATAGGGCAGACTCGATCAACGCCGGCTACCCGCGATGACCCCCCCGCAGTGAAAGAACGGAGGTCTTTGTAAGTAAACACAGATCTCCATTCTGTTAGAGGGGAAGGGCTGTGATCACAGACTTCCTGTATATGGAAGCCGTGATCACTCCCCTCCCCCAGCCAGGCCAGCCCACACACAGTTAGAACACACTGAGGGAACACAGTTAACCCTTAGTGCGCCCCCTCCAGGTTAACCCCTTCTCTGCCAATGGCATTTACACAGTAATCAGTGCATTTTTATAGCACTGATCGCTGTATAAGTGCCAATGGTCCCAAAAAAGTGTCAAAATGGTCCGACATGTCCGCTGCAATATCGCAGTACTGCTAAAAATCATAATTCGCCGCCATTACTAGTAAAAAAAAAATAAAATAAAATAAAAACCCCATAAATTAATTCTCATCATCCGTAAACACAGCAATTTTTGCGCAAATCAATCAATAAACGCGATTGCCGTTTTTTTTACCAAAAATATGAGGAAAAATATAAATCAGCAAAAACTTATGGAAAAAAATGTTTTTTTGGATTTGTATTTTAGCAAAAAGTAAGAAATGTGGGTTTTTTTGCAAAATTGAAATGGGTGGCCGCTGCGCTCAAACATATAAGGAAAAGCTGCTGGCACAAAAGGTCAGAACCAAAACCTCACACACAATATAAAATACAAGTGCAGCGCTACAGTCAATATTGTGAAGTGTTCAAAAGTGTCTCTAAATTTCAATCCAACTGATGTGTAATAGATACGCGGACAAGGAAGGGTGATCTTCATAGAAAGTCTCCACCGACACTCATACAGACAGCCTCTTACCCTCCTGATATGACCCCTATGACGGAGGTCTCTCACGCATGTGTATAGAATGTCTTGAGGGAAGAGGTCTGCTATAGAGTCAGGAAAACCATCCCATCAATCCCCATACAGATCACAAGGATGTCACTTCTTCCACATCTACTCCGCTCATCACCGCAAATAGAGAACAGAACACTTGATGGTGTAGTATGTTCGGCAACAATTTATTATATAAAAGAAATACACTCACATGTATGCTGAAATCACAAGCGATGAAACAAGTCGCGGTCTGTTTCCAACCATCAGTATGGCGGTCCCGTTCCGGAACGCGATGACGTCACGCTGACTGGCTCTAACGACGCGTTTCATCATCACTGACGTTGTCTGGGGCGTGGCAAAATTGTCGCTCTTCTTTTGTTTATAGCGGCGATCAGAAATGACGCAGAGGTGATCAAATACCACCAAAAGAAAGTTCTATTTGTGGAAAAAAAGGACGCAAATTTAGTTTGGGTACAACGTCGTATGACCACGCAATTGTCAGTTAAAGTGACGCAGTGCCGAATCGCAAAAAGTGCTCTGGTCCTAAAGTGGGAAATCCTTCCGGGGCTGAAGTGGTTGAAGACTAAACCTTTTCTGATATTTTTTGCTTACAAGTAAAAATTAGTATTTTCTGCTAGATAATTACTTAGAGCCCCCAAACATTATATATATTTTTTAGCAGAGACCCTAGGGAATGGCGCTCGTTGCAATATTTTATGTCACATGGTACTTGCACAGCGGTCTTTCAAACGCCTTTTTTTTTTAAAAAATACACTTCAATGAATTAAAAAAAAACTAAAGAGTAAAGTTAGCCCATTTTTTTGTATAATATGAAGGATGATGTTGCGCCAAAAGAATTCTGATCTTTATTCTAAGCAAAAAAATTGTAATTCTCGTTTTAGCTGGAATCATGCAGCTCTAAAGTGTGCTGTGAGGGGGAGGAGGGGAGATGAGGCAGCTCGATATGCTTTAGAAGAGTCTTTCTATGTCCTCTTCAATGCCCTCTGATAAAGCCCTGTGTACCATCAACAATTACCACTCTTTATGTGCAGCTGGGCTCCAGTAATTCATGGTGACCGGAAACCCACCAGAGCAATGAATAGTCACCATAAGGGACACACATGTAGGCAGGAAGTGGCTGCAAAGAGGCAGCAGGAGTTCAGCAGCACTGGAATACTTCTTTCAACCTTTGTTTTGTATTTTACTTAAAGCGGAGGTCCGAGGTAGGAAAAAAAAATTAAAAGTCAGCAGCTACACATACAGTAGCTGCTGACTTTTAATAATAGGACACTTACCTGTCCTGGAGTCCAGCGATGTTTGCACCCACCGCCGATCTTCAGATCGGGGGCGAGTGCAGCCGCCTCCATCGCAGGTAAGGGAACCCGGACGTGTAAGCAGTACAGCTTCATGCCAGGCACCTTATTGCACATGCGCAAGGCTCTGCCATGCGCTGCTACTGGCCAGGTGGCCAGAAGCAGAGTGAGCAGGGAGGAGGGAGCCGGGCTGCTGACGTCAGCGGCCACGGCTGCCGGCCAGTGCTACCGGAAGTGTGGAAAAGGATACCTGTCTAAAGACAGGTGTCCTCTTCCCCCTCCCCCCGAAAGGTGCCAAATGTGACACCTGAGGGGGGGAGGAATCCAACCAGCGGAAGTTCCACTTTTGGGTGGAACTCCGCTTTAAAGTGTCACTAAGGCTTCATTTAGATGTGCAGTTGGGTGGTAAAAATGTGCAGTAAAGACATGTTTTTGCCACCCACCAACTGCCACCCTTAAGCTCCATTAGACAGCAGACGAGGGCGTTTTACATGCCACAGTCACGATGCATTAGGCATAATAAGGAGTTTCCTCCTATAACAGGTTTTTAGTGTCACTCTTTCTGGCCAGCCTATATAACCCGAATGTAACTGAGTTACGTTGGAGTTATTGACTGGCTGCTCTGCTGTGATTAAGTTAGGGTTGGGGGGGCACAAATTACTTGCCTTACCCCGAGCGCTGACAACCCCACACTACGCTAAAAAAAAAAAACTGGCTCCTAACTTTTTTAGCTGGCTCCTAGATTCAAAGCAAATTTGTTAAGCCCTGATCCTGCCAATAATACTCTTCACCCTAGGACAAGACATGTGTTGGAGCTTGAGAACACCTCCCCCTTTCTCCATCTCCATAGTATGGGGGAGGGTGTTCTGTAGTCCTCATAAATAACCAAGCAGCGCTGATGACACTGCTTGAGGTAGCACGGCAGACTGCAAAGTAAGGAAATCATTGGCATGATCAACAGGTATATAGACTTATTAAGAAGATATAATAAAACATCTTCAATTGTATATTTAACAGACCAAAATGGGACAAATTAAGGAAGTTCATTGTTAGTGTTGAAATATACTAACACCAACCTACCCCTAATCTAACCCCTACACTAAGTAGCCCCACACGCTGCTCATTCTGTCACGGCATAGCACCAGTCTCCCGATGTGGAAAGCTACTTATCCAACTACAGATATAGCCGTGGCAGTTTATGGATTGTCTTTACCTGTTGCCTGGAGTTACACTTTAAAGAAGATATGTCGTGTTTATGAGCATAGTTTAGCTGCGCTCTTTCTTCTGCTATTCTCCCTGTAGAGAATCCTTCATTAATAATGTATCCAGGCCTCTTGTTCATTGAAGCTGCCATTTATCATTCCCCAGTTATGCCTTCACCCAGGAACGGGAACATTTCTGCAAGGTAGATGAACGGATGGCATGTTTAATGCCAGTTCTGAAATTATACAATCCTGAAAGTCCATAGCTGATGTGACGTTGCCAGCAGGCGATGAGAGCATCCACTAATGTAAAACCTTCCCCTGTGACCATCCAGAGGAACTGGAACACACACAATGCCATAGTGCCAGGGTAAGAAGAGAATATTAACACACACAATGCCATAGTGCCGGGGTAAGAAGAGAATATTAACACGCACAACAAATGTAATCCATAACTAAATGGCATTTCCTTTGCTAAAGCACTCTGTAAAATACAAAATAAAAATGGCCCTGTTTTTATTATACTGTAGTTGTTATCACCTGTTTTCATCTTAGTGCTGCTGATCTCCAGCAGCTTTTGTTACAGCCACTTCTTGTCTACATGTATGCATTCCATCAATGCATGGCATTTCTTAAGATTTTTTGATGGTGACAACAGTGGATGAGTCTTTGTTAGGTGTGTTAGCATGGCTACTTGTAACCTCTATCAGAAGCCTTTGTGACAGGATGACAATGCAGAGGCACAACACTTTTGAATGCCAGCTACAAAAAAAAAAGAAAATGCCAACTTCACACATTCGGTCACGAAAAGGAAATTCTTATAAAGTTAAATATAAACTACCAATTCCTGCACATTCACCCCTCAGATCACCCCAAGTCCAGCACCTTCAGCCCTCAGATCACCCCAATTCCTGCACCTTCATCCCTCAGATCACCCCAATTCCTGCACCTTCAGCCCTCAGATCACCCAAATTCCTGCACCTTCAGCCCTCAGATCACCCAAATTCCTGCACCTTCAGCCCTCAGATCACCCAAATTCCTGCACCTTCAGCCCTCAGATCACTCTAATTTCTGCAACTTCACACCTCAAATCAGCCACGATTCCTGCACCTTCATACCTGAGATCACCTGAGATCAGCCCCAATTCCTGCACTTCACACCTCAGATCACCACAATTCCTGCACCTTAAAGTGGTTGTAAATGCGCCCCCCCCCCCAAACGAGTTCATTTTGAAACACTTACCTAGGAACGAAGCTGTTGCAGCAGTCTCGGCACACCGCTGTGACAGGCGACATCGTTGTTCTGGGTCTGCAGCTCCGTCCAATCACAGCACGGGCTCCAGCGATGTGATTGGCAGAGCCGTTCTGACGTCACTCCTGCGCATGCGCACGAGAGCCGTCATTTACGGCACAAATACAGGAAAACTGGCACCCTGGGCTATCTCGGGTGCCGATTCTTCAGTGGCGATGACGTTGGCACATGCAGATACAGGGGATATCTCCTAAACCGTACAGGTTTAGGAGATATTTCCTGGACCTACAGATAAGCCTTATTGTAGGCTTATCTGTAGTTTAAAGTGGTTGTCATGACTTGACAACCACTTTAATACTTAGGTATACTTAGGAATACTTAGAATACTTAGGTCACCACAATTTCTGCACCTTCACACCTCAGATCAGCCCCAATTCCTACACCGTCACACCTCAGATCAGCCCCAATTCCTGCACCGTCACACCTCAGATCAGCCCCAATTCCTGCACCATCACACCTCAGATCAGCCCCAATTCCTGCACCTTTACACCATAGATCAGCCCCAAATTTCTGCACCTTCACACCTCAGATCAGCCCCAATTTCTGCACCTTCACACCTCAGATCAGCCCCAATTCCTGCACCTTCACACCAAAGATCAGCCCCGATTTCTGCACCTTCACACCTCAGATCAGCCCCAATTCCTGCACCTTCACACCTCAGATGAACCCAATTCCTACACCTTCACACCTCAGATGAACCCAATTCCTACACCTTCACACCATATTTCAGCCCTGATTCCTACACTTTCACACTTCAGATCACCCCAATACCAGCACCAACACACCTCAGATCACACCAATTCCTGCACCTTCACTTCTCAAAGCAGACACAACTCCTGCACCTTCACTCCTATGATCAGCCCAATTCCTTCACCATCACACCTTTACACCTCAGATCAGCCCCAATTCCTGCATCCTCACACCTCAGATTGCCCCAATTCCAGACCAATTCCTGCACCATCACTTCTCAGCCCAGTTTGTGCACCTTCACACCTTAGGTCAACCTTTAATTCCTGCGCATTCGCACCTCGGATGAACCCAATTCCTGCACCTTCACACCTCAGATCACCCCAATTCCTACACCTTCACACTTCAGACGAGTCTAATTCCTACACCTTCACACCTCAGATCACTCCTATTCCTGCACCTTCCCACCTCAAATCAGCCCCAATTCCTACACCTTCCCACCTCAAATCAGCCCCAATTTCTGCACCTTCCCACCTCAAATCAGCCCCAATTTCTGCACCTTCCCACCTCAAATCAGCCCCAATTCCTGCACCTTCCCACCTCAAATCAGCCCCAATTTCTGCACCTTCCCACCTCAAATCAGCCCCAATTCCTGCACCTTCACACCTCAAATCAGCCCAACTCCAGCACCTTCAAACCTCAGATTAGTCCAAAATTCCAAAGCCTTTAAATTAGCAGTTCTCAGTAATTACCTGTGGTTAATTACCAGTGTAAAATGGTTCTGGTTAATTACCAGTGTAAAATGAGAGCAGGCATCTTAGTGCGTCCAACTCAGCACGAGGACCAGATCTAGCCTGTCTGATGTGAGGGTGCAGTAAAAAAATAGGGGGCAGAGGATGAGAGGTCAGCAGGGCAGAAGATAGGGTCAGCATGGGAGTGTACAGAGGTCAACAAAGCAGAGGACAGGAGCCTGTAGGGTAGAGAATAGGGTTTAGCAGGGAAGAAAATAGGGGTCAGTAGGGCAGAAGACAGGGGGTCAGAGGGGCAGTTTACACAGGTCAGCAGGGCAGTGTACTAGGGTTAGCAGTACAAAAGATGGGGTCAGCAGTGCACTGTACAAGGGACAGCAGGGCATAGGACAGGGGTCATCTGGGTGAAAGACAGGGATCATCAGGGTGGAAGACAGGGGCCAGCAGGGCAGAGGATGGGCCAGTGGGGCATAGGACAGGGATCAGCAAGACAGAGAATGGGGTCAGCAGGGCCATGTACAGGGTTCAGCAAGGCATAGGAGAGGGGGCAGCAGGGATGTGGACAGAGTTAGCAGGGAAGAGGACAGGGTCAGCGTGGCATAGGACGAGGTCAACAGGGCAGAGGAGGGGTCAACTGGGCAGAGGACGGGGTTAATGTTGCAGAGGATGGGGTCACTGGGGCAGAGGACAGGGTGAATGGGGAAGAAGATGGGGCCAGCAGGGCAGAGGGCGGAGTCAACAGGGTATAGGATGGTGTCCACAGGGGATAGAATGGCATCAGCAGGGCTCAGGACAGGATCAGCAGGGCATAGGATGGGGTAGCACAGTACAGCATGGCGTCAGCATGGCAAACGGGGGTCAGCAGGGTAGAGAAAGGGGTGACTGCTGGCATGGCACTCATCACAGCTGTTCTTACCCACACTGCACACAGCTGAGGTTGGATTCTTTTCCAGACACAACCCCAATCCATAGATGGTATATACTGCGCTGAGTGTAATGGTGTGGTGGCTGCTACACGACAATCAAACAAATTGTGAATAGGATAAATAGCAAATGTGTAGCGCTCAACCTGATAGATATTTACTAATGTTATATTAGGCAGATGGGTTGTGATGCCACTATATAAAGTGCAAATAATACGAGAATAATATCAAAATGTCCTCATAAAAAGGGCAAGTGCATGAAATGATAAATATATGTGTATCTACAACCAAAAATGAATAATTACATTACATAATGCCATAATTAGTTGATATACAGGGTGGGCCATTTATATGGATACACCTTAATAAAATGGGAATGGTTGGTGATATTAACTTCTTGTTTGTGGCACATTAGTATATGTGAGGGGGGAAACTTTTCAAGATGGGTGGTGACCATGGCGGCCATTTTGAAGTCGGACATTTTGAATCCAACTTTTGTTTTTTCAATCGGAAGAGGGTCATGTGACACATCAAACTTATTGGGAATTTCACAAGAAAAACAATGGTGTGCTTGGTTTTAACGTAACTTAATTATTTCATGAGTTATTTACAAGTTTCTGAGCACTTATAAAATGCCTTCCATGTGCTGCCCATTGTGTTGGAGAAATGCTAGCACAGGCTTCCAGTATTCGTAGTTTCAGGTGCTGCACATCTCGTATCTTCACAGCATAGACAATTGCCTTCAGATGACCCCAAAGATAAAAGTCTAAGGGGGTCAGATCGGGAGACCTTGGAGGCCATTCAACTGGCCCACGATGACCAATCCACTTTCCAGGAAACTGTTCATCTAGGAATGCTCGGACCTGACACCCATAATGTGGTGGTGCACCGTCTTGCTGGAACTATGATGTCGGTGATAGGGAATTGCTGGCCATCAAGTCGGCTTTGGAGGAATGGCGGTACCTCCTGGAAGGAGCAGCTCATCCGGTATTGGTTTTTACTAACCATAAAAACCATAAATACATATGCTGTGAAGATACGAGATGTGCAGCACCTGAAACTACGGATACTGGAAGCCTGTGCTAGCATTTCTCCTGCGGTGTTGCTATCAGTGTGTGAAGAGTGGGAAAAGAGGGTTGCATTGACAATCCAACACAATGGGCAGCACATTGAACACATTTTATAAGTGGTCAGAAACTTGTAAATAACTAATGAAAGAATAAAGTTACGTTAAAACCAAGCACACCGTTGTTTTTCTTGTGGAATTCCCAATAAGTTTGATGTGTCACATGACCATCTTCCTATTGAAAAAACAAAAGTTGGATTCAAAATGGCCGCCATAGTCACCACCCATCTTGAAAAGTTTCCCCCCTCACATGTACTAATGTGCCACAAACAGGAAGTTAATATCACCAACCATTCCCATTTTATTAAGGTGTATCCATATAAATGGCCCACCCTGTACAATAGAAAAATCAGTGTAAAATTCATAATAATATTCCAAAAAAGTCCAAAGAAAAAGATAAGTTCATAATTAGACATTGCAAATATGTGCAAAAAGATTGTGCAATTGGTGCAAAAAAAAAATATAAAGAAGTGCTGGAAAGTTCAAACAAATCCTATTGTATTCTGCTACGTCAAATACCCAATCAAGTGTGATCCTCCACCATAAATATATTGTGCTTACCAGAAAGCCAATATATTCAAGCCTGAATACATTATCCTGATCTAGAGACAAGGAACACTTCCTTGTTTAAATCATCAAAATGGGGACACTGATCCGAGGTTACTAGGTAGGTGATAGAACTATACTGGATGGATAAAACCTCTTCCAGGGTATAATCTCCAGGGGCGTTTAGCAGCACATGTAATGATAAGCCTCACAATAGTATAAAACCTTTTAAAAATGGGTTTATAGAAAGTAGTGCACTTACATGTTCCAAGATTAAAACAAGCTCAACAGTACAAACCGCCGGCATAGAAAGAAGCACAATCGCCTGCGCATCTGATGCGTTTCGTCCTCTAAGACGTCGTCTAGACCCCCAGATGACGAAACGCGTCTTTGTACGTTATATAATGGGATCACAACCCATCCGCCTAATATAACATTAGTGAATACCTATCAGATTGAGCACTACACATTTGCTATTTACAACCCCAATCCTCACAGTGTGTTTCTGGCTGTTGCAGCTGTGTTGCCTTTCCTATCTGAGGATTTCACAGGTCAGAGCTGTAACAGCCAGAAACACACTGTGAGGATTGGGGTTGTGCCTGTAAAAGAATCCAACCTCATCTGTGTGCAGTGCGGGGAGGAGCAGCTCTTCTGCATGTCCTTGGTTGAGACTGAGTACAGTGACAGTCCGAGGTTTGGGGAGGAGCTCACCAACCCGGCCATAGCATCCATGGGGGGACAGTGCACAACCCACTACATCCAGCCATACTCAAACTGTTTCACAGTTTCATTGTCGGCTGCAGGCAAGCTAAGTGAAGTGGGCGGGACTGGAGACAGCAGTGGATTAAAATTAAAAAGACCCAACTGTGCCCCCTTCTGTGTATCAGGACAGCTTTGCTGATGTGTTAGAGGTGTCCCAGGCTTCCCTCGCGTGCTGTCCTAAATGCGTCTGCATGCCATGTCTGGTACATGTGCCAGGGATTGCCGACCCTTGCTCTAGTGTGCTACTAGTGCCGGTACAGGCAAATGAAAGCTTATGACTCATGGAAAGTTGTGTGGGTCAGAAATCGGATCGGGTTATTGCAGGTCAGGCTGGATAGCTCTACAGAGGCAGGTCTCTTGCAGAGGAGGCTCTCTAATTAGGCAAATTAGGGGGTCGCCTAAGGCCTCACAGTCACAGGGGCCTCGCAACCGTCTAATTTGACTCTGACACCAGCACCGAGATAGATATCACTGACACCAGCACTTTAAAGCTCTTAATTATATGCAATTTATAAAGTTAATTTTTTTTATCTCTTGAACTATTTTTCCCGTTATGGGCGTGAGTAGGACCTCATGTCTAGATTTTGCCTAAGGCCTCACAAAGCCTAGAGCCGCCTCTGGTCTCTGGTACCTCCCCCTAGATCTAGAAGCTTGTAGAAGCATCTGGAAATTGGTGGGAGGAGGTCAGGAGATCCTCATCTGTATACTTACGGGAATCTGACCGAGGCAAAATGTTCTGGTAGGGTGGATGGATCAGCCCTTAAATTCGTACAGTGGAAGAAAGTTGTCCCCATTCATTGTTTTCAATCAAGATGGGCATCTCATAACCCCTCTAACCCATCCCAGTTGTTATCCATAATAAAAACAACAAAAATAAGCCCAGAGATTGATTTCTTGTGTCTGGATGCAAGTGAAAAATGCATGTTGCCTGGTTGTGCAGGAATAGAGGAGACGGTTATCAGCAGCCCTTAAGGGGGTAGTGCTACAGTCATATGACAAGAAGGGGTCCTTTTAACCTCTTCTGTGGTGCTGAGTGGTCCTCATTGATACAGAGAGCAGCAATGACATCATGACATGATGCTGCTCTTATCCTTCAATTAGATGGTGGGTCCATGATAATGTCCTGCACCCACAGCATGTCCTCAGTCTTCTGAGTTGAATGATACTGAGTGCCATCCAACCCAGGACACTGAGGACATCTATGGGGACAACACAGGCTGGACATATGTGGCTTAGGCTCTGAGGAAGAGGGTCCTTCCCTCAAAACGTGTCAGCCAGTACGCAGCCAGCACGTCTCACCATCCAGTTAATCGGTGATCCTGGGTCCAGCTTTGGATTTGAATTGAATCGTTAGCCATCGCGGAGTACCCTATATGCTTATTTTACATGGTTATATGTGAGTATAACCTTTGCTGTTTTTAAATATTTATTAAAATACCTATGGTAATGCACAAGGTCAGTGCGCCTTCCTTTTCCATTTGTATATTTCAGTCTCAAGAGCACCCATTGTTCTGAGGAAGGCTGCAAGACGCTTGGCACCTCATAGACAGTGACTTGCACAACACACCCAAAGGCTGAGCACCTGAGCGCAGGAGTGTTGCAGTGGATTATTGGTGGTCCACTCTACACAGCCTGCATTCTATGACTGGACTGTGAAATGCAAGCTGAGGTGAGGACCAACATCGTGGTATAAAGCCACAGAGTGGGCATAGTGAAAATTGCTCTGCATTATAAATGGTTCCTTAGTGGTGGACTGGTGGTGAAAGGGAATGACTGTGCTACATTTTTTATTCTACTATTTATTCTACTACTACTTATTCTACTATTACACTACTATTTTTGGGACAGCTGTTAAAAGTTGAGCTTCAAAGGCTATTCAATTCAAATTTTGTTTGACATTTTTTTTGTTACCCCTGATATAGCCACTGTTGTGGTGAAACTTGATGAGATTTGGATTGTGGGTCACATTTTTCCAGTATGGCAGGCTGAATTACAATTAATTGAGTGAGTGTGATAAGTTTTAGGCTGATTTCCCATGGCTGATTCTTACACTGATGACAACTTTGCTAACAGCCCACACACCATTCTTTATGGAATCAGTCCCATGCTTCAACAGTGTTCAGGGCCAGCAAGGGAGTGATTCCACAGAGGTAAGTGGAAGGCTGTCCGACATGACTTTGAGTGGTTCCTGTGACCTCATCATTGGAGATTAGGATCCTTTAATTTCCAATACCCTTCCACCTGCCTCCCTGGAGCTCAAAAGGAATCAGGGTGAGGTAGAACGAGCTACATTGATTAACAAAGAAAGAAAATTGAGAAGATAAGAGCCCTGTATTATCCCATGTACCTTTTCTTTACCTCTCTTATCACTCAGTATTCAAGACACATCTGAGCAATGTTAGAGAGTTCATCCCTGTAGGAAATGTGATGTACTTATACTGTAACAACAGTGGGCAAATTGGTGATTAGGATCTTCCAATATCCTTAGCCCCTTCCCCACCCCAACCCCCATTTCTCTGTATATGTACAGGAATTGGGATGATATCCAAAGAGTTATAGAGAAGATAGGACCATCTTATATTTACAGTATCTAGCCCTCCTATTTCTCTCTCTATCTCAGTTTCCGTGAGAAAAGGGGAGTAATGCATTAGAAAAATTAAAAACAAATTTTTAGTTTGAATTACAAATAAAAGCTAAAGTGGTATTAAACCTTTATCATGTTTTAGTTTAACACATTGAGCACAATACAATAAACATCCCCCAGTAATGTATTTGTTACAATACTTACTCTAGCACTTGCATTTTAGCATTTTTAATGCTGTTGGCCCCTGCTCTCCCAATGCTGCTCCCTTGAACTTCCAGTCTTCACAGGAGCCAGATAACAATGGTAAGTGTAGTCTCCAGCCAGTCTGTTGGCTTGGAGAATGGAGGGGCTGGGAGGAGGGAGGACCAGGAGAGTGAAGAAAGAAACAACTCGAGTCCTTTCATGCAAAGGTGAATGCTGCAGAAGCAGGAGCCACCCTAAAAAAGAAAACACGAGGAAGTGGTTATGGCACCACTATGGATATTTTATACATAGGCACATTGCCCTCCTTGGATCAATGTCACTAGGTATATACCATACCTGGCCAATACCCCTGGAAGCTGGAAATCACTGACATAGACACTACTACTCCAGTGATCGTCACTTGCTTGTGGGTTCCATGATGAGGGGCCAGCCTGAGGTATTGTGAACATGGAGGTCGGCCACTGAGCATGGGTGCATTTTCTGAATGAATGCAAAGCATTCTCTGATTGGACGAAGGTGGAGAGGTGGGGTGATTATGTCATGCTCTCCACCTTGTCCATTTACAGAATCCTTTGCCTTCTTCACAAAATACAAAGTATTCTGCGAATGGTGCCCATGCTGAGCGGCTGACCACCTATAGGTATGTTTACAATGCAGTAGGGCAGCTGCTCAATGTGGGTGAGTTCCAGCTTCCAGGTCCATTGGCCGGGAATGGTATATGCATAGCTACATTGGTGCAAGCTGGATCAATGTAACTATGAAAAAATATCCATACCTGGAATTCTACAAACTGGAATATAGACAAGACTTAAAATATAAAGGAGGTGTATGTTTGGTAAGCAATTAAATCAGCTGCTGAAAGAGCCTAAAACTGGGGGTTTAATATCACTGGTGGAGGGTAGATACACTATATAACAAAAGTATTAGGATGTCTGTCTTTACACGCACATGAACTTTAATGGCATCCCAGTCTTAGTCTGTAGGGTTCAATATTGAGTTGACCGACCCTTTGCAGCTATAACAGCTTCACCTCTTCTTGGAAGGCTGTCCACAAGGTTTAGGAGTGTCTATGGGAATGTTTGACCATTCTTCCAGAAGTGCATTTGTGAGGTCAGGCACTGATGTTAGACGAGAAGGCCTGGCTCGCAGTTTCCACTCTAATTCATCCCAAAGGTGTTCTTTCGGTTTGAGGTCAGGACTCTGTGCAGGCCAGTCAAGTTACCCCATCCCAAACTTGCTCATCCATGTCTTTATGGACCTTGCTTTGTGCACTGGTCCAAATCATTTGATGGAGGGGTAATTATGATGCGGGGTTGTTTTTCAGGGGTTGAGCTTGGCCCTTTAGTTCCAATGAAGGGACCTCTTAAGGCACCAGCATACCAAGACATTTTGGACAATATCATGCTCCTAACTTTGTGGGAACAGTTTGGGGATGGCCCCTTCTTGTTCCAAAATGACTGCACACCAGTGCACAAAGCAAGGTCCATAAAGACATGGATGAGCAAGATTGAGGTAGAGCAGTGGCTCTCAACTCCGGTCCTCGGGACCCACCAACAGGCCAGGTTTGCAGGATGACTGATATACATCACAGGTGATATCATTTGCTGCTCAGTGATTGCAGTGTTCTAGTCTGCATCTCCCCAAGGTAATACCTAAAATCTGGCCTGTTAGGGAGTCCCGAGGACCAGAGTTGAGAACCACTGAGGTAGAGGAACTTGACTGGCCTGCAGTCCTGACCTCAACCCGATAGAACACTTTTGGGATGAGACCGCGAACCAGGCCTTCTCGTCCACATCAGTGCCTGACGTCACAAATACCCTTCTGGAAGAATGGTCAAACATTCCCATAGCCACTCCTAAACCTTGTGGACAGCCTTTCCAGAAAAGTTGAAGCTGTTATAGCTTGAACTATAACTGCTGGTGGACCAACTTAATATTGAACCCTACTGACTAGGCGTGGGATGCCATTAAAGTTCATGTGCGTGTAAAGGCAGGTGTCCGATACTTTTGGTATTATAGTGTATGTGAGTTGTACAAAGTGCAGAAGAACATAAGAGGCTTTTACTGTCTGCAATGTTGGTTTGGGAGCTCTTGCACTTTTATACATGAAGGCCTCACAGTTTCCAGCAGATAAGGGCTCTTCATGCCCAGTCAATTGCTGATTTATTAGGCAGGGCTGAGAATGCAAGCTATGTAACAAGAAGCATATATAAACCCACAGAATCTAGGGTAATTCAGGCTGACATATACATGTATTGTGCTTGCTGACAATAACTGCTGATTACATCACATAATAGTTATATGGGAACACTTTCGGGACTTACAAAGCAATCTCAGTTCCAGCACCAGTAGAAGGCTGGACATAAGGGATATGCATTACATAATGCTAACATCAGCACATCATTTTGCATATAATAGACCTTGTGTATAAAAAAACATGTCATCCATAGCAATCAGATGCCTTTTTCTTTCCAATTGTTGCAGCGATTGGATATTTTAAGTATGCAAATGAAAATTCATTTATTTTCTTACAAGTTTTATAAGTCAATTTCATAATAATTTAGATTTTTATAAAGATAAGAAAGGTCTTTGCCCAAGAATTGCATAACTGCAAGGTGCACAAGCTTTAGAGAGACATGTGACTTCTCTCAGCAGCAGTGATATATCTAGTTAATGCAACAAATGCCATGTGACTTGGGCATCACTTGAAGGGGTGCACCCCACAGGGTCAGTGCCAGGGGGTCCTTGGGTGTGCTATAGCTTCTAAAGTAAAAAGGGCAGTGGTGGCCACTCCATTAGGAGCGCAATGGCGCCGCCTTCCCCACCCATGTGTCTGGCTCCCTGATCTACATACACATAGTTGCCAACATTGTTAAAAAATGTATAGGAACACTTTTTTGCCTGTAGGAGGGGTCTTATTATAATTAGGGGGGGGGCATTTGTTTGTAGGTGTAGTGTTTGTAGTGTTCATGTCATAGCTTGTTGGTTAAAAATGCGGCACACTTTGCATCTTTGCCAGATGCCATCAGGTGTCCCCAGCAGAGTCCCTACTTCAATCAGGTGCCCCAGAGTGGAATCCCTCCTTACATCAGGTGTCCCCAGAGCGGAGTCCCTCCTTACATCAGATGTCCCCAGAGCAGAGTCACTCCTTACATCAGGTTTCCCCAGAGTGGCGTCCTACCTTACATCAGGTGTCCCCAGAACAGAGTCCCTCCTTACATCAGGTGTCCTCAGAGTGGAGTCCCTCCTTACATCAGGTGTCCCCAGAGCAGAGTCTTTCCTTACATCAGGTGTCCCCAGAGCGGAGTCCCTCCTTACATCAGGTGTCCCCAGAGCAGAGTCCCTCCTTACATCAGGTGTCCCCAGAATGGAGTCCCTACTTACATTAGGTGTCCCCAGAGTGGAGTCCCTCCTTACATCAGGTGTCCCCAGAGCGAAGTCGATCCTTACATCAGGTGTTCCCAGAGCGGAGTCCCTCCTTACATCAGGTGTCCCCAGAGCGGAGTGCGCCCTTACATCAGGTGTCACCAGAGTGGAGTACCTCCTTACATAAGGTGTCAGACGCACTAGCAGGAGGAGGAGAGCGGAAGCCGTGGAGGAAGCCAGAGCTGCCATCTGCTGCCCGCCACCTAGATGGGGTAAGTACCGGACCGACCGGCAGACAGCAGGAGCGGGGGGTGTTAGTGCCACGCTGCCAGCCACCCCTCTCCAAAAAAACCCCACCAGTCCCCACTGAAAAAGGGGAATCTGATGTTAAAGTTCACTTACTCGCAGAGACTGCAGAGACAGAGGTGAACAATGCTGTGATGACTGTACTTAGAGCATGAGTCAACACAATAGGATTGTATCAGACCTGGGACACCTTTGGGCACTTCAAAGAGAATAGTAATGCGGGTCACATAGTGCCCCCTCACCCTCCTGTCAAGCTCTGTTCCAAGCCCCATTCCTGTCTTAATATGTGTCCGAGTTTCAGGTGGACTGAAACCCGGACACATTATTCAAAACATGGACTGTCTGGGTGACAGGTGGCAACCCTAATTATGGATATCTTGTTAACTAAGATTAACAAGAATGACTTGCATTTTGAGTTGATATTATGGTAAAATTATCTACAAAATGGTTGTGTTTAAACAGGGGTGTCATTTCAGTGCTTGCCACAGGCTCTATTTTTTTTAGCCACTTCCCACTCAGCTGTCTCACCAAGCTCAAGACCATCATAAGTCTGGCAGCAATATGTCTCACAGGAATTCTAAATGCACTTGGATCTGATGGGAGAAGTAGCCCTATGCTGCAGTTCCTGCTACTATTTCCTTAAGGTATCCATAATACTAAAGAGAATATTTGGGCCAGCCTTTATCTCTACAGGTTGCTGGCAAAGTTTAGACTGACTATTTTTAGAATAACTGTCAGTCAACCATGCAATGGCGGCTGGTGACATTTTAAGATGGTGGGGCACCAGACCCTACCCTTCCTTTCTGACCCCTCCCACTTTTTGCAAGCCCCACCCCTTGCAAGCTCCACCCACTGTATTCCACCCATTGTATATAATATAGTCATTGTATAGTACAGTGTAATACACTACACTATAACACCATACACTACTAAACTACCCCCCCCAATCAGTAAAGGTCCCCACCCCAGGATAAACCCATCAGTATAGACTCCTCTCAGCATAATCCCCCCTCAAGATAACCCCCGTCAGTACAGATCCCCCCTCAGCATAACCCCCCCGTCAGTACAGATCCCCCCTCAGCATAACCCCCCCATCAGTACAGATCCCCCCTCAGCATAACCCCCCCCCATCAGTACAGATCCCCCCTCAGCATAACCCCCCCATCAGTACAGATACCCCCTCAGCATAACCCCCCCATCAGTACAGATCCCCCCTCAGCATAAAC
>BLSH010277350.1:359400-381227 GCA_018402905.1 Glandirana rugosa
AGTGGAATTATGTAATAGAGGTTGATACGTACATAAGTTTTGATTGTGATGAGATAATAGGTGAAGAGGGACGTAGGTTGTTGGGATATGGAAATTGGAGAGAGGTATAAGGAGGTCGTAAGATAAGGGAGAAGACTATTACGGTTGAGTAACTATCAGCTTACCTTTACTTTGTACCAACGTCACCTCCGAGCAGGTATTCCCGAGGACCCCGTTGCGAGGTGGTGATCAAACTTCCCTTTTTTTTATTTTATTTACTATATTAATAAAAAGACACAAAAATTGAAACATATCCAGACATAAAATATACAGAGAGAAATCATTTTTTTTCTAATCTGCCTAGCAACAGCAGAGAGAGAAAGAGAGACATATAAAATACAGACCTATACAAAGTTAAAAACACAGAAAAATAATTATATCATTTATTTTATTTTTTTTCCCTTCAAACTAGTGGTGGAGCGTTGCCCCAGGAGCCCTTATGGACGAGCCTCCACTGCAACCATGTTTCATTTCCATTCGACTATCAATGAGTTGGCATTATCAGAAGAGGGAATAGAATGCTGGAGGAATATGGAGAGAGGTTAAAGGTATAGGGTTGTTGGATGCAGGGAGAAGTGGATAATAGAGTAGTGTTAGTTTTGAATACATGCATAGTTGGAGATAATGTATTAAGGTGAGGGTTTTCAGTTGTAGGGGATAAATGAAGGAAAGCTACAGGGAAGAAAGTGCTGGATATATGGGTTGGTTAAAGGGTCTTATGGGTGTAAGGGTAGGGCGTGTGTTACAGTAGGCAGATGACACCTCCTCCATATGTTCCCCAGTAACTCGTTGGGCGCCAAGTGTGAGTTGCATAGGAGGCCTACCCCAGGTTGGGTTCTTCTGGGCTACGCCAGGCGATGGATAGGGTCATTTATTCTAGCACAGGGGTTCCACCTTGCTGAAGGTGTGCTCATCAATGCCCAGGACCAGGCGAGGGATACAGTCATGTAAAAGTTAACCATTAAGGCAGTCCCCCCACTCAGAAATGAGCCACTTGTGTGTAGAGAATGTTGAGTTCTTCTAGAAGATATTGTCCCTTATCCTACACGCTTGAACAGGTGTATGTGTATGTGTTGCATTAGGCCCAATCCACCAGTCAGCATAACTCTAATACCTTACTCCCAGTAACAGAATGGGGTCCCGTGGAGTACAAAGTATGGTCCTCATACATGTTCAACTTAACTCTTGCCTCTATCTACCTAATGAATAGGCTATAGATCTCCTTAACGCTGATCCGCTCCCGGTAACCGACAGAGACAGACTGATAGGGAGGGAGCTGTAACACTGGACCCTATCGCTACCAGAGGACCTGTCACCTAACCAGGTACTACACCAACAACTAGTTGCAGTTAAATTTTTGTTTTTCAACAGGACCGCTTTGACAGGGGGTTTCCACCGGTCCTTCTGTAGGGGGTCCAGGCACATAGGGGGGCCCGAACAAGGAGGGGGATCAGTTCAGCTTGGTGGGGGTTAATTACAGTAACATTGCCCTGTGCAGCACCAATGACAAAGAAGAAAAAAATCTCATGGTGCAGTATTTATTGTTTAACTGGCATAAAAACAAACATATAAAACAATCTAACATATAAAATCTCTGTTTAAGCTTTATCACTATACAACGCCTGAGGTCCTGACCGCCACTCTGTTTCAGATTGGCGGCGCTTCATGTAAGTGAAAGCTTACTATTTCACATATGATGTTTTGCATTTTAGGTCCATTATCCCTGTTTGGATTGGCGGTTTATATGCAAGTGCTATAGGCACACTTTGGATAATGTTATGAGTAAATGAACATGTAGTTCGTGAGGGCCACATGAGGACTCCGGATCAATAACACTTTGGACACCAAGAAATATGGATGTCCCCCTACTTTGGTAGGAGTGACCTTCTGCCACACAGAATCCCGGTCCCACCCTGTGAGGTTCATTGTATCCGGCTGTCTCATTGATCCGAGACCACACGGGCATCCGGTATTTATTGAATCCATCCACCTTGGCGAACCACCCCCTAGATGTCTTCCCGGTAGTCTCTCTGCAGGCCCCCTATGCCCACAACCATAAGAGTGCTGGTGTTTCCTTGGTAGCTCTTCAACAGGCTCCATGTCCTCACGACCATAAGAGTGCTGCCTGGACTGTGAATTCATTCCCTGTTTTTGCTACTTAAACGGGACACTCAGATAAGTCTCTCAAGATTTATTTTCTCAGTTTTTCTCCTCTTTGGACTGGAATAGAGATCTCAGTCAGCCAGCACACACTCTTGTGGACTTTTCCATGACCGGTGAACTAGTGCCTTGTATAATATGAGGACCTGTTTTTAATGATATGACCACCTACCCCTGAGGAAGATCTTAGATTAATCATTTTCGAAACGCGTTGGATTCTTCCTGCCTTTCTTCGGCAGAGTGCAGTGGTTATATTACCTGTTAGTTTGTACAATCATTGCTATACTCATATGTAAACGTATAAGTGTATGTAACCATTTGCAATTGTCGATACACATTTGTTACTGTTCTTGTCTACAGTATCTTTTGAATCCTATGTTTGGGCTCATTTTAAATGAATCAATAAATGTAAAAATATTTTACTTTGTGTTATGTTCTTGGTGAATTGGTTTCCTTGTTAAAGTCCCAAGTGGGGGTTTCTCTTGCCTTAAATACATGTAGTTTGTGAAACACGTCAACCATTTCTGTTAACCCGCTGAGGATGTTGGTGTATTACGCACTTTATACTTTTTGGATGCTTTTTCAATAAATCTTACATGTTTTTTCAAATTCCGGTGTGCGGCCTTCCACTATTCTCTGCATCACGGACTGGACCTACACCTGCATACTTGATTAGCTATCCAACACGCCTGGAGCAGCCCACCCTTTCTGTCTTGGTTATAGGCACAATTATTTTATATGCTTGTGTTTATGACAGTTCACCAATAAATACTGCACCATGTGATATTTTCTTCTTTGTCATTGGTGACTTATTACTACAGATGAGACAAGCTGAATTGTTTTTACCATTAAAAATAAAGCTTCCTGTTGATGATCCATGCACCCGGAATTCTGAAGAGGGTCCTGTGATTCAGTAAGAGCGGATAAGTATGAGCTAATGATGACCACAGACCTCTGGTGACCTGGATTTTATCATATGTGATTTTTGCTGTTCTATTCATTAGACAGCAACTCTATCTGGTGAGTGCGCTTTTCTGGCATTGGTGGAGGTCGCACTGGGTGATTGAAGCACTACGGGAGTGAGATCACCTGAATCATATTACTTGATACTTCTTCACAAGATATTATTTGAAATATTTAAGGAAGGTTATGCTGTAGGTGTGTTGGACATGGGGGAGACATATTAGGAGTGTTGCATGTTGAGTATTTGTTATGGGGATGGATTGCTAGTTGTGAGGAACAACGGGACCCCTGGCTCTTTTGAGACCCAGGAAGCTTCAAGTTATGCCTCTGGATATATCATCATGTTAGTCCTTTTTATCATCTTAAACTTGATTATGCACTAGAAATAATATGTACTGTATGAGTTAAATATATGGCATTCAGGTTTTCACAAGTGGAGCAAATGAATTTACTACCTAATAAAAAGATGAGTATGATCTACTGTACATGCCTAGCAAAGTTATTCATCAGGTTTTCCCAGCTAACAGTGACTGCTCGCTATCATTTACAGACCACACATTATCACCATAAGCATTCCAGGATTTCTCGTAACCTCACTAGAGGGGATATGAACTGCCATGACCTGATCAGATTTCTCCATTTTCTACTTCTGAACACCATTGAAAATATTTGCTGGGGTTTTTCAGTTGATAAAAACATACAGTACACAGTGTTATTTATAAAGTATATGCCTAAAAATATTTAAAAGAGGAAATAAGACCTTGACATGTTAGCCACGATTGCTGCTAAATATTCAGCACATGCTATATCTACAGTATAACTATTTCCACATCGTACCTTCAGTACCCCGCCCTTCAGCAATTAACGCATCTTAATAAAAAGAGAAATTATACACACGTCTCAGAATGATCACCATGATGGAGCTGCGGTGGCGTTTGACGCTGTGATTACGCTGTGATCAATTCAATTACCATCGACAATAGATTAGTGACATATTACTTATGCAAACTCTATGTTATATGTCACTTATATTCAATCTACTCTGTGATATGATATCCTTTAAATAAACTTTCCGCGATTCCTGATATCCAGATCAGAAGATCTGAGAAACATGTTGAATTCCACCCCTGCCTCTATCATTGTAATCAGCCTGTGATCTCTGGATCATTTGTATTTGCAGTCACCAGATGGCTTCAACAGATACTCAGTAGCGAGCCTGCGTTTGATAAACCTTTGCACTAAAAGTGTGACATAAAAATGTCGAACTACCATGAATGTATTCTCCAGGGTCTCTGCTTTCATAAAATGTATAATGTATTTAATTATTTCAGGTGCTTATATAGCGCCGTCAATTTACGTAGCACTTTATACATATATCATACATTCACATCAGTCCCTACCCTCAAGGAGCTTACAATCTAAGGTCCCTATAACTCACATTCATATGCTAGGGCCAATTTAGACAGGATTTAATTAACCTACCAGCATGTTTTTGGAGTGGAGTGTAGGAGGAAACCGGAGAACCCGGAGGAAACCCACGCAGGCACAGGGAGAACATGCAAACTCCTGGCGGGTAGTGTCGTGGTTGGGATTTGAACCAGCGACCCTTTTGCTGCTAGGCAAAGTGCTATCCACTACACCACTGTGCCGCCCAATGTATAGGGGTTTTAACCAATCCGGCATATGGACCCGGCTTCCCGTATGTCGGTTCTGACAGTGGAGGTCCTCTCACCTGGCTGCAGATCACTTACCCAGCTACCTCTGCCTCATCAGGGGTAGCCTCTGAGCTACTGAGGGAGAGATGCAGAGGAATAGATCTTCCCTGAACATGTCCAGAAACCCAGAGAGTTGTGGGAAAAGGAGTTAAGTAGCCCACTCCTGTATCTAAGCATGGTAAGTAAATGAGCACTACAGGATTTACATACACCTTCAAGTGGAGTTCCACACAGAATTTTTTTTTTTCCTGGCATCCACTCTTTTAATACTAAATAGATGTAACCTTTTGCTTCCTTACTTTCAAACCGCCTAGTAATTACATGTATTTTTTACTCACAATTTCGTTTCTCTCACTGCTGGACTTTTCCATTTTAAGTGAGGGCACCTGAAGCCCATCTGTAGTCTACTGGCATCTCTTCCTAAAAGAAGTGCATGGTGGGTAACCATCATGCACTCCTCGATCTCGGTCCACCTTAAATCGTGTCATTTCCTGTCTGGAAATAACATGATTTTACAGTACAGGGAAGCCCGCTGACTCCTGGGAAATGATGAGTCACATCTCCCAGGTGGCCAGGGGAAGCAGGAAGCGAGGAAAAGAGCCTAGGACCTAATAGGGGCAGATTACAGAGACCATCTAGCAACAAGCGACTTAGGGTGAGTATAATTTTTTTTTCCTTCAAAGGTAAGTCTATATAGGCAAAGGACTTGAATGATGTAAAAAAAAAATTCCGCTTTAAAATGACAGCACAATGAAGTATCCTTCCTACCTATATAGTGAATAACGTCAGTTCTACACATAGATCACACACTGGAACTGAGCAATTTTTTTTTGTAATCTTCTCACTTGTGTATGTATTAAAGCTTAACATCTTATAAATCTGCATGTGGTAGAAGTGTACATAGCTTCATGGTCATATATTGGAGGGAAAGACCTCCTTTGGGAACCATTTCCCTCTTTCTTTCTTCACAGCTGTCTCTCTTTCAGATTTACAAGAATTCTCTTTATTGCCCATAAAGTTGTGTTATAGCCCACTCTTGTAAATGATAGTATTTAAGTATGGCTAATTTTTAAACACTAACATTGCATTTAGTAAATATTTCTTGTTACTGGCATGCATATTTCTTAAAAATGGACTTTCATTGTGGAAGAGCATTGAGACCACATCTATGATATAGGTAATGTAATATCAGAAGCTATAAATATTCAACAACAGTGGTAGCAAGGTAAACATTTCAAAAAATGAAAAAAGGCCACTGCAGTTGAACTGAGAGAAAAAAGATGTAGCAAACGTGATGTATAGGGGGAAACATCTTGCTTCTCAGATGAAGAGGAAGAGAGGGGAAGTCTCTATAATGGAGATAGCAGTAAACCTCAAAAGTAAGCCCAATCAGGAGGAAGCGCCAAGGTGCAGGAACTGTAACTGAAGCCTCTGTTAACTTACCAGTAAATGTGGTTGATATATGAGATGTGCGCCCCCTAATTTTGTTATTGGGATTTTTCCGTAGAGTGAGATGTGCTCCTAGAGGGGCTGGCACCCACTGAGGGAGGAGTACTAACAGAAGGACTAATAGGAGGCGTTTGAGTGGCACTATTTTTCACAAATAGTCACAAACTTAAGGGAGGCTTTCAATCTTTCCCCACATTATTTAAAACCAAAAAAATCTTAGGCTGGATAGAAACTTTAATTACAGTACATACATAATTGCAGAGGGCAAAGGACTAGTCACCAGCAGTGGCGACCTGTCCATAGGGGGTGCTCGGGCACCTCCCCCATCCATGCATCCGGCACCTAATCAATCAGGCCGCCAGACGCATGAATTCCAATGGGGTTTTTTTTTCTTTTTTGAAGCACATGATTAGAGCTTGAGGCTCTAAGTGGCTTCAAAAAATGGTGGACTCGGGGCGCAGAGCACTGCGCCCTGAGCCCACCCAGTTGTGTGACAATAGCAAATTGATATTCGCTATTGTCTTTCTGCTTCTCCTCCCAGTCAATCAGGAAGCGGGTCGACTCAATTGGCCGAGAGGCAAAGCGATCATATTGGCCGGGCAGGGGGGAGGACCAGCCTCCACTGCATTCCCTCATCTACCGATCATAGAGGCAGAAGGAGAGTAAGAGGAAGCACTCATACCTGTAGTGTATCAGCAGCCTGGTGCTCACCAACTTCACCAGGCAGCTGCTCATCAGCCCCATCGTAATCTCCATCTACCTAACGTGCTGTCAATGGAGCTGGGTGGACCCATCCGGTCACCTGTGCCACTTCTTCAGGCTGAGCCGTGACTGCGGTGAGTGTGGCATGTTAATATATTACATTCATCCTTTGGGGGGGTTTGTTTGCGCTCCCCCCAAAAAAAAAATTATAGCATCAGCCACCACTGGTCACCAGTATTGTCTGTGGTTTCCCTGCAGCAGATCTTTCCCCCGTTACTGACTTACCACGCTTTGTTCTGCACATTGTTCTTTGTGTGGCAGTGGTCATCTTGGTAGAGGCAGGGCTTTACTTCTTCATGTCAGAGGCTCTATCAAGGAGATCAGTAAGCAGTACAATTGTGATATCACCAAATCTTACTCAAAATCTCATGAGACAAGCAAGGGCAGCAGTGCCTTAGATCTCACAATGCAGATATACAGCTATGAGGCTATAGGCACTAGAGTACATAGGCACCCAACACAAAATAAGATTTACACTGCTATTTTTAGGAGGAATTCCAGGCAAAATGTAAATTCTTCATAAATAACTTCATAAATAACTTTTCTAAATGTCCACTATAACATAATAAATCACACTTTGAGTTCAGTTATTATTATTATTATTTAGGATGTATATAATGGCAGCCGTTTGTGCATAGTTGTAGATAATAAAGGCAGACAGTACCAGTACAATTCCAGATAAGTGGGTTAGGAAGGCCCTGCTCACGGGAGTCTACAAGCTATAAACTGTCATGCTTTACTCCCTTATGTAGCACCCTCCTAGACAGGTGCTAGGAATCAGTTAGCATTAGTATGTTTTTGATCAAATTTAGCTATAGTCAGTGTGGCTGTAATTGTTGTTAGGTAAAAGCATAGTTTGCTCACTGTACTCAGTGAAGCTGTAATTAATTAGTGTGGTCTGCTCGGTGTGCTCAGCTGCTGTCAGTCTGATCCAAGAGCTCCCTCTGCATCTAGAGAACTTGAGAAGTTTCTTGATGATAGGTGTGCTCCACACCTATCATCAAGAAACTTCTCAAGTTCTCTAGATGCAGAGGGAGCTCTTGGATCAGACTGACAGCAGCTGAGCACACCGAGCAGACCACACTAATTAATCACAGCTTCACTGAGTACAGTGAGCAAACTATGCTTTTACCTAACAACAATGCAGATGGCAGCATGAATACTGATACAGCCCTGGCCTATGCCAGAGAGGCAGGCTCTGATGGCATGCTGGGAGACTGTATATATTCTGTGAGCACACTGAGCTCAGGGTCTTTTCCCAGCATGGATTGGTCCAGCCTGGAGGGACATGCTGCCCTTTCCAGTCACTGCTACGAAGTCTGCTGTCAGGAGGCCTTTAGGTGGGTAACCTGAGGGCCTGGATGCTGGGACCCACTGGAGTAAGGCATGGCTTGGAAGTTGGAAGGAGGTAACCAACTGTTCCTTGGGCCTTGTGTGAGTACAGACATTCTGAAAGGTCTTGGGGTCCTTTGCTTCTGCCAACCCTCTGGTGCTAGAGAAGGTCAGCTGTGGGTCTATTTAAAGGGGACACTGAATGGTGTCCTGAAGAGCTTTGTCCATATATTCTTCCACTTAAAGAGACTCTGCTCTTGTGGCTCTAAGAAAGGAATTTACAGTTTACTACTACTATTACAAATTAAATCTGAAGTCTACTGTTTGCTACAAGCACAGACTTTCATATAGCTTGTCCTGAAGAATACATAAGTCCTTAAGTGTGCATAGTTCTTGTTTTTGGAGTATCCCACCTACTTCCCTCGACCCTATCAAAGTTCTCCAAAAATAAAAACAACAAAAACAACACCCCTAGACTGGCCATTTAAGAAACGTGTGAATGAGCCTGTGTGCCTGGCTGCAGGGTGAAGCCTGTGGGGAAGACCTGGATAGTAATCCTGTGGGAGTAGCGTCACACATATAAAACAAAGCCTAATGTAGCCATTAGGGGTGGGCCGAATGGACGCCTGTTCGGTTCGCACCAGAACTTTCGATCATCCTGAAAATTCGGACCCGAACATCGAACCCCATTGAAGTCAATGGGACCTGAACGTCAAAACTCAAAAGTGCCCATTTTGAAGGCTTTTATGCAACTAATTGGGCATACAATGGTTATAGAGGTCCTGCCCTAGGGAACATGTATCAATGAAAAAAAAGTTTGTAAAAACGTCATTTTAAATGAGCAGTGATTTTAATAATGCTTAAAGTGGAAAAAAATGAAAAATTAATTTAAATAATGTGCCTGGGGGGTCTCCTTAGTCTACCTGTAAAAGGGTGCATCTCTGTGATATGTAGAACATAGCCAGAACAAAATGACATTTTCATAGGAAAAACTGACATTTAAAATCGCGGCTGTAATGTATTGCCGGCTCTCGGCAATATACAAAAAATCACTGAAAAAATTAGCGTAGGCCCCCCCAGTCCATACCAGGCCCTTAGGTCTGGTTTGGATTTTAAGGGGAACCCCGTGACAAAATTTAAAAAAAAATGGACATGGGGTCCCCCCTAAAATCCAAACCAGACCCTATCTGAGCATGCAACCTGGCCAGCCAGGATGGGGAAGGGCGGGCGAGCGCCCCCCCTCCTGAACCGTACCAGGATACATGCCCTTAACATGGGGAGTATGGGTGCTTTGGGGCGGGGGGGCTCTTCCCCACAACCCTGGGCTGTGGTTGTGGGGTTCTGCGGGTGGGCGGCTTATCGGAATCTTAAAGCCCCCTTTAATAAGGGAGCCCCCAGATCCCGACCCCCCCCCCCCCCATGTGATTAGTATCTGGTACATCGTACCCCTACCAATTCACCAAAAAGTTTAAAAAAAAGAAAAAAAACACAGGAGACAATTAGGGACAAGCCCTTTATTGAAAAAGAAAAAAAAATAAGTGTCCCCCATTGTAATCCATCGTCAATCACAGCGAGTAATGGACCCGGAAAAAAAAAAACGCACCAGCTCCTCCTCCACGGGAGGGCTCCCGCCGTCTGAGCTCTGTTTGTTATGACTGTTTATTTATAGTGAAGGGCGGGGCGACCCAGTGACGTAAGTGCGTGACCCGACCCCTCTGACGTCACAAGCTTACATCACGGGGTGGCCCTGCCCTGCCATATAAATAAACTGTCATAACAAACAGCGGGCAGACGGCTGGACCCCTACCAACGGAAGGAGCTGTGCACGCCGTCTGTGCGCCATGCATTATGGGGCACTCCGTGGCGGCAAAGTAGCCCCATAATGTTGTAGGTCGTTCGGGGGGCCGAACAAATGAACAACAGAAGTTTGGCCTGAACTTATGCTTGGGCCAAACTGTTTGCCCATCCTTAGTAGCCATGTTCCCCCTCGGGGGTGGCTGGTAGTTGTGGTCCACCTGCCCTCAATCACATGATTTCCACACACCCGGAGTCACTGAACAGGCTGGTACTTTGTTTTTGTTGTTTTATTTAGGGGTTAAACTTGGATGGGGATAGGGATGACTGTGGGATGCCCAAGAAGTTAGCAAAGCCTCCAGATTACCCGTTGTGGGTAAGGGTCACAGGCTCCCATTTGTGAAGCCATGGACCCTCATTTGTGTAACTAAGTACGTTGGTGCTAGTTGGGCACTGGATGAAATACAACTCCCAGCCCATCCATCTTCCAGGCCCCTCCGGCCTGCCTTACTGTCCAGTGGCTCTCTTTCCTCCGCTTGGCTTCTCCGACCTCTACAGACTGTCCACTGTTTTCTCCCCAGCCTGCTCCAGCCTTCTCATCCAACTCCCCGGGGCTGCCACTCACCATCACCGATGGATCCTTTAAAGAGTCCTCTATGTAGCCTCTCTGCTATTCTCCTGCTCTCTTGTGCAGCTCCAGGAACCAACTCCTCTTTTTGGCTGCACCCGAGCCACCAGGCCTCAAGGTCACCCCCCACCAGACTGAGGGCTCCCTTCCCGGGTGAGGCCTCCACAGCACCTCTGCTACATCTCCTTCTTCCACCCAACACTCTCCTCCCCCCTGCTGGCAGATCACTGTATTTAAGGAGGCCTGTACCCGGCCAATCCAGACTGTGGATTGGTCAGGGCTCCTTGCCATACATCAGAAAGTGACACCTCCTCATCCATCCCCTTTTCCAGAGCTTTCCAGCTCAAAGGAGTATCCAAGGGGTGTTCCTTCCTGTAATCTCCAGCCCTCCCTGAGCCACTCCCTGAGCCACTCCCCAGCCCAGATCAAAACAATCAGGCCTGCACTTACTGTCAGTCCTGACTAGATTTTACCTCTCCTAACAAAATTGACTACAAAAACGCACCTATCGCTATGGGGGTGCTACACTAGGAAACCGATCCAGGGCAAAGTAAGTAGGATATGAAAATATATTTTTGGGATATTTTTACTTCTACTTGTGCTTTGTAAAGATACAAGATAAATTACACACTAAGGACCCATTTGTTTTTTTGCCTGCAGCTTCCATGGTTGGCCTGGTTATTCTGCTTTACCCAACCTTCCACATCGCAGCAGGAGTAGATGTCCCAAAGCTGTAAAACTCATTCACAGTGATAAATTACTGGCCTATAAGAGTTCAAAGACCAAGACTAGCAGAAAAAATGTAAGTTAAAGTACAGCTAAAGGCTCTTGTATGACAGTTTAAACAAGTCCCAATTACGGTTACTATGTAATGCATAAGCCTTAGAAAATAAGCAACACATTTCCTTTCCTGACTGAGCCATATTCTTCTTTATGTAGGTTGCTAGCCATGCTCCCTGCAACATTTTGTCATCCCACTGTAGTGCAGGCAGGCAAAGTCTACATAAGAGTGGCAACTCAGCTCTCTAGAGTAGGGGTACTGCCTGTAGCACCATCATTTGTCACTGGATGCTGCCTAAGGTGGACTTCCCTGGCAGGATCAACAGGTATTTATGGGACTTGACAGGGGATCTAAAAGAAAAATGTAAGTTCATAGGCTACAACACATATTTTTTGAATGGGAGGTCATAGTTCTACTTTCAAAAGTTTGCTCTCCAACGGTCTCTGAATATTCAAAACGCATGACATGCTTAGCTCAAAGTGGCTGCCCACCTCTATAGAGAAGAAAGATAGACAAAGAGGGTAGAGAGTGCCTCAGTGTGGGTGATGACATGAAAACACAAATGTTGACTCTTTTAAATATTAAAAAGTACAAGAAGAGATTGGATAAATCTATGGGTTAATTTAATAAATAAATACAGCAATAGATCATTTTGCACACAAAGAGACCAGTATTTTCTGTTCATATTTGCCAGGCTCCCCGCTGGTTGTTGATCTGATACATAAACTATTTTGGGTTTGTTTGTGTGTGACCATCTTTTATAGAAACCCAGTGGAAATAAAAGTTCCAGTAGGATAAAAAAAGTTCAAAGTGCCCTCATAAAAGAAAATGGAATCTGAGAACAGTTGGTCTCTGTTCACTGGAGAATACAGTTTTTGTTCTTTGGAAATTGTAAAATGTGATGGCAAGGAAAGCAACTGTACAGTGTGTCCAACTGATATCATAGGCTGAAAAGCAGATCCTATCTTACAGCTCTGGAATGTTCCCTGCTTTACCCAAAATGCACAGGGCTGTGTGGCTGGCTGGGTACCAATATTCCATTCCACTTTGCCCTTTACTAGTAAAATTACAGTACATCAGTATCTCATTTAATATGGAAGTGCAGAAAGCAGCTAGTCAGATGTTAAAGCCCAATTCCACCTTGAGCAAGTTATCTAAAATGGTTCGTGTGACAGCTCATGACAATAAAAAAAGGCCCCCCGCTGCAATACTCACCTCCTCTCTGGTGCTGTCCCCTACAGACTCACTCCAATGAAGCTTCGCTGTTCCTCTTCCAGGATTAATGACACCCAGTGTAATCCAACCAACTTTCTGTGAGTCCGGGATGCTGCAAAAAGCATGGTGCCGCTCTCGGCAGTATTTATGTGTTAAAGAAGGTAAAGAATAAAGAGGACTTGTAATGTCACCGACCCAAAGATGTCTGAAAAAAACGGAATGTATGCTGTGAGGATCACAAATGCCAGTCTTTACATATACAGGCTTTTCCTCAGTATAAGTAGTCCCACAGTCCTCCCACTTCCGAGCAACTGAAGAAGTATCTGTCTTCCTGACTTTCTATATACCCAACCCACTGTTCCAGGCAAGGGGTCTGGACACTCCTGCCATAATAACAATAGACCTGGGAAAGGGCATCAACATTCAGGGGCACTCTCCACTAGGCTTGTGCAATTAGTTTCGTTCCGAATTTCGTTTTTACCAAATTTTGCAAAATTCGGCAATTCGGACGAATTCCGAATTTTCAATTTCTGAATTTTTCAGAATTTTCGTTTTTCCGAATCGCGGTAATTCGGCAATTGCGGTAATTCTGAAATTTGCGGTAATTCGGAAATTTGCGGTAATTCGGCAATTGCGGTAATACAGAAATTTGCGGTAATTCGGCAATTGCGGTAATTCGGAAATTCAGAAATTCGCGGTAATTTGGCAATTGCGGTAATTCGGAAGTTCGGCAATCGGAACAGCCGAAAACCTGAAATTCGGTAATTCAGAAATTCGGAAATCCGAAAATTCAAAAAAAGCTAAAAATATTTGAAATAATAACTAACTAATAACTATTAAATTATAGGTATTGGAATTTCCTTGAAAGTTTGGCTGTTAGTGAACTTAAATATGAAATTTATCACTAATAGTCATACTTTCAAGAAAATTCCAATACCTTATATTTAATAGTTATTTATTATTATTTCAAATATTCTTTCTTATTTCCGAATTTCGGAAATTTGGAAATAAGGAAGAACATTTGAAATAATAAGTTATTAATTTATTATTTTAACTTCTTATAAATTATAACAAGCTATTATTATTTAAAATGTTCCTCCTTATTTCTGACTTTTGCAGTGTGTGACTGTACATATACATACATACATACATACATACAGTATGCATATGTACAGTCACACACTGCAAAAGTCGGAAATAAGGAAGAACATTTGAAATAATAATAGCTTATTATAATTTCTAATAAGTTAAAATAATACATTTATAACTTATTATTTCAAATGTTTTTCCTTATTTCCGAATTTCCAAAATTCTAGAAATAAAAAAGAACATTTGAAATAATAATAGCTTATTATTATTTATAATAAGTTAAAATAATACATTAATAACCAATTATTTCAAATGATCTTCCTTGTTTCCGAAATTCGGAAATAAGAAAGAACATTTGAAATAATAATAAATAACTATTAAATTATAGGTATTGGTATTTTCTTGAAAATATGGCTATTAGTGATAAATTTCATATTTGAGTTCACTAACAGCCAAACTTTCAAGGAAATTCCAATACCTATAATTTAATAGCTATTAGTTAGTTATTATTTCAAATGTTCTTAGTTATTTTCGAATTTTCGAATTTCTGAATTTCCGAATTTCAGATTTTCGGCTGTTCCGATTGCCGAATTTCCGAATTTCAACAATTGCCGAATTACCGCGAATTACTGCAATTGCCGAATTACCGCAATTGCTGAATTGCCGCAAATTTCCGAATTACCGCAAATTTCCGAATTTCAGATTTCTGAATTTTTTAATTTCCGAATTCCAAATTTTTTTAATTTCCGAATTCCGAATTTTTTGAGTTTCCGAAAAACGAAAAAAACTATTTTTTTAGCCATGCACAAGTCTACTCTCCACGGTCTATGCACTTGAAATCCTGTAGGGAGAGAAACCACCTGTTGATCTGTGAGTTCCTTATTTTGTGCCATCCAGGAAAGGATGCATTATCCAACACTAGCTTGAAGGGTCAGCCCAACAAATAAAAGTAGAGTTTCTCCATTGAACACTATTGCAAGACACTTCCATTGCACACTTTATTGTGTCAAACTACTTTAACTACTTTATTGTGTCACCAGTCAAACTACATGCTCACCTCCCTGGGATACCCACCATAGGGTCTAACTGCATCTTATCCTCAGGGGTATAGATACAGTGGTTGGGTTGGCATCTTCTCTGTTGGTCCTGGGACTCTTATCCACCTTATGCAGCAAACCTCATGCATGTAGCATATGGACAGGAGAAAACTGACATAGTGCATTAACTGTGTAAAAAGCTGATCTTTATTAAAAATGAAAGAAACACACTCACATTTGTCGGTGCACTGCCTCCGGAGCACTCAGATTACTCATTGTATACACAGGGGATGCAAAGTCCCCTTAGGGTCACTAAAACATCGGCTGTAAAATCACCAGAAGCTGACAGTGTACGTCTTGGGGATGCGCGGTGACGTCATAGGCTCCGCCCGATGTGTTTTGTCACATATTGCGTTACTTTCTCAAGAGGTATGAGCACTGCATCACACTTAGCCACCTCCTTGTGCTACTTCTTCCAGTCTGAGCTCTGCTGTGTATGTATTACAGGAGGCTGATACCAGGTTCAGGTTCCACCATGGCTTGCATTTATTAAAATACATTTTATGGTGCAATAATAAATACAAAACAACATTTATTTGTGTCTTTTATATTCGCCATGAACCCCAGACAGAAGTTGTAAACCTTCTCTTCTCTATTCAATAAAAATGAAATTGTCTGGAGTTGGGTTTCAAGTTAATCGAATTTAATGCACATATCAAACAAAAATTAAACACATCAATTTTGTCTTCCCATTAAAGTTGTCTTTGCAATTATAATGATAGTAAAGAGATGTACAATTTTTAAATGGAATATTTACCTTCTTTGCTTGAAGCTATGGAATGTTGACGTTTACTTTTTCAGTAAAGAACAGTGCAAGCCAACCATTTATCCTGTCAGGAAAGACTTCAGCTTATGTCTTCCAAAGTCTTATTTGGCAATGCCCTTGACATATATTTCATACCACGATATTTTGCTTTCATCTTAAATGATATTGGAAAAAATCCAAAGCATGTGAATGCTTAACAAAGCTTCTGCAGGCTGCTCAGGATTAATTCCATATTATATAGTAAGAACTTTCGTCTTTATTAACATTACAAGATGGGAGATCGCGACAAACTTTTCGAAAGCCAATTTTCATCCCCGGTAATATATTCATATGCAAGAGTCAAGCCGGGCTGTAATTTCTAATGGAGTGTTTTATCGAACTCTATTTCATTTTCATGGCATTGTGTATTTAATTTCAAAAGCGAAATGTCAAAACTCTGCCGAACAAGCAAAACAATTTATTCTCTTATAAAAAGGCGACGTTTTAATAACTTGAAAAGTGCGAGGCGTAAACGTTTCAATAAAAATCACCTCTCTTCAGCCTGTATGTTGCTGCAGGAAAGTACAAAAATATTGCTGTTTCTGATCAGCGGGATAACATGCCAAAAAAAGTCTAATTTGCAAAATGTCAAAACGACCCATGCTATTAAATCTAGCCATGCATAGCCATAGTTATGAAATTAAAAGTAAACTTCTGTATTTAGTTAGCAAAAACTATATCAAGATTGACTTAGGGTCAGGCTAGGGTTATTATGTCTGCCCCCCCTAGCCAATGGTCTTGTGTTACCCCCTCCTACCCTCATTTGATCTCCTGGACCAAACAACAGGGCTGATTTTCGAAAAATATAAGGCCCGGTTCACACTGGTGCAACATACGCTCCGACTTTGGGAGCACATGTCGTGTACAAATCAATGGTTCCCTGGTTCCAATGGTTCCTGCACTACTCTGGTCCGACTTTGGTCAGTTTTCAGCCCATTCAATATCATTGAAGTCGGATCAAAGTCGGATCCTTGTCCTAACCATCCGACTTGTGACATCCGACATGGCGATTACAGCAGCAGGTAAAGGCATTTATGTCATGCTGGAATTGTTTTAATTGGTCAAAGGACAAGTCAGACTACCTCAAAGCCTTAGGCCGGGTTCACAGTGCTACGACACGACTGTTGTACGACTGTCATCCTACTTTGCCCTGTGACAACAATCCTACATCGGTCCTACTTCAGTTCTACTTCCATCTGACTTGAATGAACAGGATATGGTTTTGCTCCAACTTTGTGATAGTCCGACTTGCCCTTTGGCCAATCAAAACAATCCCAGTGTGACATAAATTCCTTTTCCTGCTGCTGTAATCACCATGTCGGAAGTCACAAGTTGGATGGTTAGGACGAGGATACAACTTTGATTCGACTTCTTTTACAAAAGTTTTATTGGCATGCACTCCAGTATAATAAATCAACAGTGTTGTATAAAAAGGTTTTGTAATCAACAGTTGCATCATGGAAATGTGAAGAATGGGCATTCCTAAGTGCCTGCGGTTCTGTCTTCTGTGACACTGAGCCAGGGTCTTAAATAGACTCTGCCTGACTCATGGTGGCCGCCAAGACAACAGCATCCCATTGAATGCTGCCACTCTGTGACCGAAGATATCATATAGAGAAACAAGTCTGCTCTCAACTTCCTCCTCCACCTGCATTGCCCTTAGGGATGTGCGCCACCTGAAGTGGAGAAAAAAGACTGCACCCGCCTACAAATGCAACTACAAATGTACCTAGAAGTTCTGGGCTATTTTGAAGATTACTGTAGCACTTGAGTGCAAACAAGGCAAGCATTGGCAGTTTGTTGCTTCTTACAGAAAAAATTTGCCTAAAAAAATGCATTAATGATTTTTAATTAATATATAAAAACGGGACTATAGACTCTCTCTTTGTAGCATATCAACATACAAAGAGATATGAAAAAAAAACCCTGCATATAGCAACAATTTGGCAAATACAGATATTGTATCCCCTGAGATAGAACGTAATATAATAAGTCACATATAAGCATCCTAGGAGTCCCTGGATGGGCTTATTCACTGTAATCAAACATGTTCACAGTCCAGAACCGTCGACCCGGGATTTAAATCTATAGTCTAAAACCTCCCGACTGACGGGAAAATACACAGGGGATCTGAATTAAAAGAGAGGGAGGAAAAAAAGACCCCTAACAGACAACCTAGTATACTCATAACTGGTTCATCCAGGAAATAGCCTGGTACTTACTGGTACTTGCAGAAGGCAACACTGATAAAGAGAAAATAAAAGAGTGAAATAGGAAGAGGAAGAAAATCAGGGTGGTACAAAGAATACAATGAAAGGAAAGACAGGAGAGAAGAAAGAAAAGGAAATGAGGAGAAAGTTTGTCCACGGGGGGCATGGGCCGGGGGAGCTCTAAATGTGGAGTAGAACACTATCGAAGGCAAGGAAGGCATAACACGTGTAATCCATGGCAGCCAAACCCTAAGGAATTTATCATTCTGAAAGAATAGCTGTCAGCTTCTCGTTCACAATGATGTCATTCATGCGGTTCTTCACTGCCTCAAAACATATTACAGGGGTCTTCCATGCCTTCGCTATGGTCAATCTAGTTGCAGTAAAAAGATGCTGAGTCAGCTGCTGCTCCAGTCGTAATAATTCCGTGATTGAGTCCCTTTTTAAGTTGATCTGGAACAAAGTTCTGAGAAGGAAATATACCCTGACCCAGAATCTGCACACCCTTGGGCATGACCACCAGATATGAGCCATGGAGCCCTCCTGGGAGCATCCCCGGAAGCAGAGAGGAGATTAAGATGGGATGAAGCGGGCAAATCTAGCCGTCGTATAGTACCATCTATAGAGGACTTTATAGGCCTTCTCCAGTATGTGAACGTTCTTCAAGCATTTGGAAAGAGCAATGGTCATAGTCTGCCAGTCCTCGGGGTCTACCTGTCTCCCCAATTCCTTTTCCCGTTGGAGATGGTAATGGTCGCAACAGGGTTTTTTTCGCAGAAACTATAGATGAGTATATGAGCGATATTAAGCCCGGGGAGTGAGGTCTAGCTCTGCCTAGACTCTCAAAAGGAGTTAAAGTATATGGGGTGGGGTGAGCTCTAATCAGTTGTTGAAGGAAATGTCTCAATTGCAAATATCAAATGTGTTCCCTTAAAGGAATATCGTGGGAAGAGCGTAGGGCGTCCAACGTCATTATTCTAGTGGGGGTGAACAGCGAATGGACATCAGTAAATCCACTCGCAGTCCACCATGAAAATTGTGCTGCAAAGTATTTTGATCGAGTCCCATAGGGTTATGGAGTGAGTCAAACATGGCCCCAAGGGAAATGGGCGGTAAACGGGGGGAAGCCAAGGTAAACGGGTATAAGGTCAGAGTCCACCATATCAACTTTGAATCGACTTCAATGATATTGACCGGGTTGAAAATTGACCAAAGTCGGACCAGTGCAGGAACCTTTTCTAAAGTCGGACCAGTTAAGATGGCTCTCATAGGCAACCATTGATTTGTGCACGTCATGCAACATGTGCTCCCAAAGTTGGAGCGTATGTCGTACCAGTGTGAACCGGGCCTTAGACCGTGAAAATGTGGTCCTCATTTTTATATTGTTACCAGCTTGTCAGCCCTTCAAAATTAAATGGATCCTTCAAGGAGGGCACTCACATTAGCGCTGTGCAATGCAGTAGAACCTGACTGACCCAATTGACCTACAGTGTTGGCTCTCGCCAGATTACATCCTGCTATACAGGGAACCACAGGAAACAAATATAAAGGCAGGAAAAAAAATCATATTTAACACATCTCTCCAATACATGTACATTTCCCCATGTTGTATTCCTTAAGCATGCCGCAAGTATAGTATTGATGTACAAGAAATATTGTGTGTTCCTACTTTGTGCTTTGACATGACACAACACAACTCTGAATTCCTAATCATGTGGTGTCAGCCCTGCCTACTTAATTTCTGATACATTGCAAAGAAGACCTTTTCTCATTTCTTCCCCTCCTCGTCTCTGTAACCCCTAATTGTGCAAAGGAAGAAAGCACAGGAAGTTATCAGGATTTCTGGCAAAATCAACTAGTACGTTTGCATTTATCAGATATATATAAGAAAAAATGTTAATGGCATATTTAGCAGACCAAAAGGAAGCAAATAAAAGAAGTTCATTTTTAGGGTGTATATACATTTTAGAGAAGTATATGTACTTTGGAGTGAGCTTAAAGTGGTAGTAAACCCTCCTACTAAATTTTAATTACAGGTAAGCTTATAATAAACCGTTAAGGTGATATGCTAGCAAGCAGCAGCTGGTGAGGTCACCAGCACATGTGCTCTGAAGGAACGGCATTTCCGTGTCGTTCCTTCAAAGCGCGTGCCAGGACTCCCGCACGCATGACTAGGCCATTCAAGTTGCCGGAAACCGCAAACCCGGAAGAAAGACCGGGTGAAGCTGGAAGCCCTGTCAGTGGTGACAGCACACCGCTGGAGGGCTTCCTCCTAAGGTAAGTATTTCATAATGTGAGTTAAGGACCTTAGATTGTAAGCTCCTTGAGGGTAGGGACTGATGTGAATGTGCAATATATATATATATGTAAAGCGCTGCGTAAATTGACAGCGCTATATAAGTACCTGAAATAAAAATAAATAAAATAATGTGCTAGTATGCGATGCATACTAGCACATTGTGTAATAGCCTTGCAGGGGATTTTTTTTTCCAATGCCACAGTTTACTACAGCTTAGATGCATGATTAATGATGGCTCTACATGCTTACATTTTTTTAACTGATCAATGTGTGATTCGATCCAATAATCAGATCTACAAACAATCAAAGTTATAACTTGTCATCTGATCAATCAATTTTGATTGGACTCGATCAATCGGCCAGGGCGTACATTTATTGATCATTTTGCATTGATCTACAGTATTTAGATATTTTGTTCATGAATACAATTGTATTTCAAACAGATTATGAAACTACATGGTGGAAACAGAAACAGAGAACCATAAATTTATGGTTGTAAGTTACGACTTTACCTTAAGTATCAATCAAAACCCACTTCCCCATGTGTGGCATATTCATCATATGGGTTGTCAACGATAGATCGACTTTTCCTTTTGGAAGAAGTCGACTGGAAAAGTAATCATTTGTCAAAGTGTGCATAGCCACTAGTGGCGGCTGGTATTTTTTTTGGGGGGGGGGCAAACAATCCACCCGGATGACACCCACCCTGGCCCCGGTCGGTCTGCTGGGTCATGGGGGGGTCACGGGCAGCACCCCCCACCCCGGTCGGTCAGTCAGTCAGTAGTCAGGGCCCCACACCTACCCCATCTCGTGGGCAGTGGAGGCTTCTCTCCGGGCTGAGGGCAGCTGCTTCCTCGGCTCCTCTGTTTCTCCTCCCTCCTACTCCCGGCGGCCAATCTGATCGGACCTCTTTTCGGCCAATCGGGTGATGGGTCTCAGACCTGATTCCTGATTGGCCGGGAGGAGAATTAGTGTTACAAAGGGAATATTCATTCGCTATTGTCACACAACTGTGTGGGATCGGAGCGCAGTGCGCCCCAAGCCCACCCTTTTTTGAAGCCTATTAGTCACAGGCTCTAATCACGTGCTTCAAAAAAAAAAACCCTGATTAGAATCTGTGCGTCTGACACCCTGCATGTAGATCATGGGGCCAGATGCATGGATGGGGGGGGGGGCGCCCCTAATGGACGGACCCCACTGATAGCTACCATAAACCCCTATTCACACGTTAGCATTTTTTAGCTCGTTTTCTCATGCCTGAATATGCAGAATCCCATTATTTCTAATTGTGTCGGTTCACACTTGTACCCTACACTTGTGTCACCCTATGCTCTACGCCCTACACTCAGAAAATGACATGACCTTTTTTTGATTGTATTCATCCTGACTAGAGTTGAGCGAACCTCTGGAAGTTCGGGTTCTGCTGGTCCGTCCGAACTTCGGGACAAAGTCCGGGTCCGGGTCCGGACGGAACCCGAACGATCGCACG
>BLSH010277351.1:0-16115 GCA_018402905.1 Glandirana rugosa
CGCTGCCACCAATCTGTCGCAAATCACACATGCCCACAGCGACTAGCTAACCGCAACATGCATTCCGTGACTGAGGTTATATGAGGGAATAATGGGGGAAACTTATACTTATACTGCAGTAAGATTTCACTGTACTTTCACAGCCCACACTACCTTTGGTCACCACTAGAGGGACACTCCACTCCAATCCAGATGGCTGACCACACACAGGCAGGAACACATCTTACATACAATCTGGTGGACTCTAAGGGTTGGGGAGCAGTCTAGCAATTAATACACACTTCCAGGGTTTCTCCAGCTATTCTATAAGCTAAACCTCAGTGCTAATCACTCTTCCCACTGTCCCCACACTAGATACACCATTAGCCTGCCACCACTTGACAATTTGTCCACAGACTGATCTGCCGAGCCACCACACACACACACACACACAGATCTCCGTCTGGCAGATCTGTTAATTTACAATCTGCATGCAATCTGCCCACACACAGAGCAATTGCACACCGATTGGCACGTAGCTTAAACCGAGTATTTAGGCACTAAAATACAACATTCTCTCTAGAGCTATGAGTCCTAGGTTAGTACACAGAAGTCACTTATTCATTTTAACATTTAGTATCCCGAAAGTGGGCAGTGCATAAAATATATACAAAGAAAAAGGAGTTACAGAAAATACAGATAAACAGACAATACATACAATTGGCAATTCGCCATGAAAATAAAAAGGAATAAAAACAGAAATAAATGTTACGTTACCGCAGTCTATCCCTGGACAGAAATATGTCAAAGAAGTTGTGGAAACCCCAAGTTTAGAAGTGACATTGTGGCGGCACACCTGGAACATGGAGACTCTCCAATTTATTGACATATGGATGTGGGCTGGACGTTAGCCCCTGGTCAATCAACCCTGGGAGGTGTTCCTGTCCCAGCCCACAGGATGTTTCATGTTCCGAAACGACCAAACCGGATCAGAACGGCTCTGGCCATTGGATCATGGATAAGATTTCCAAAACCAGTGCCTTTTCCCATTTGCTAAAGTGCCAAACACAATCTGCCTGTCACAGCCCAGTGCCATCTAACGGTTTTGTGTGTTTTTCTGAAAACCGAAACCAGCTACACATACCGCTTGGTATGTGCTGGAAGTTTATCACCCGTACGATCAAAAGGAATTATTTTCATCTCTCTGCTGCTAATATTTCAGCTTTTATGAGAGATGAAATGTATTCTTTTGATCTGTTGACACTAATCAAAGCTTGTAGACCTTCCCATGCCCCCTGCCGACACCTGTAGCCAGAGAGACCGGGATTTCTGTTTGAAGCTCCCAGAAAGTGACAACTTTTGCTTACCCTGCTTGGGAATTTTTATTACCACTTAGGTGTCAAGTCAACTGGATCCTTAGCTGACTTTGCTACTATTTAAATACTAATGCTATGACATATGGCCTGGCTGCCATTGAATGCTATAATTTTAATGAGACAATTAAACTACGTCCACAATTATACTATTTCTATAAATCACATCACATCTTGCTAAGACAAACTATCTTACACTTATATTTATGTTACAGGTGGTGTGAGATGTTATTGAAAACTAACAAATAGAAATAGATTATTAAAAGTTAGCGAATAGAACAACTGGAAAAGTAAACCATTTGAGGTGAGGGGGGAGACAGAGAGAGAGCTTCTAGCAGAAGTTGTCTCTGTGTGATAAGTGAAGGTCACAGAACAAATAACAGCAGCGAGAACAAAACAGAGTCTCTTGTGCTTAAATGAAAAATACAGTGAAAGTCCAGGTCACTGTCAGTGCTATGCACCAAAATGATTTCTATGAAAGAGCGCAACAATCAGTTTCCTTCCAGCCATAGAAACCATGGGACAACTGGTACAACTCTCCCCATCACTATTAGTATACCTGTCTAGGTAAATACTGAAATATCTGAATCCTCCCCAGTATGTCCTTCTACTGATATTATGTGTTCTCTCCTCTGCTTGGTTTACATGTAGGGTTGCCGTACATTAAATTCATTACCTCTGTACAATGCAACGCACAGCAATTTGTTATGTAGTATACACTATACATATAGTTTTGTGATTAAATAACATTTCTGATCATATGGAGTTAATCGCAAGAGTCACCCTTTATATCAGAGTCAATAGAGTCCCCCTTTATATCTTAATCAGCAGAGTTTACTGTTATATCTGAATCCACAGGGTTTGTTCCTCTTTACATCTGATTCTGCAGTTTTGCTTTACATCTGAATCCACAGAGTTTTCCTTTACATCTGAATCTGTAGGAGAGGAGTGTGGAGGAGGCATGTGGAGGGTATGACTGACAGTGGACAGTATGTACCGGAGAAGAGTGTGGAGGGTATGACTGACAGTGGGCAGTATGTACCGGAGAGGAGGGGGGAGGATATGTTGGGTGCAGTGTGTACAGGAGATTAGTGTGGAGGGTATAATGGGTGCAGTATGTACAGGAGAGGAGTGTGGAGGGTATGACTGACAGTGGGCAGTATGTACCGAAGAGGAGTGTGGAGGATATGTTGGGTGCACTATGTACAGGAGAGGAGTGTGGAGGGTATAATGGGGGCAGTATGTACAGGAGAGGAGTGTGGAGGGTATAATGGGTGCATTATGTACAGGAGAGGAGTGTGGAGGGTATAATGGGTGCAGTATGTACAGGAGAGGAGTGTGGAGGGTAGGATGGGTGCAGTATGTACATAAGAGGAGTGTGGAGGGTATAGTGGGTGCAGTATGTACAGGAGAGGAGTGTGGAGGGTATAATGGGGGCAGTATGTACAGGAGAGGAGTGTGGAGGGTATAATGGGGGCAGTATGTACAGGAGAAGAGTGTGGAGGGTATAATGGGTGCAGTATGTACAGGAGAGGAGTGTGGAGGGTAGGATGGGTGCAATATGTACAGGAGAGGAGTGCGGAGGGTAGGATGGGTGCAGTATGTACAAAAGAGGAGTGTGGAGGGTATAGTGGGTGCAGTATGTACAGGAGGGGAGTGTGGAGGGTATAATGGGGGCAGTATGTACAGGAGAGGAGTGTGGAGGGTATGATGGGTGCAGTATGTACAGGAGAGGAGTGCGGAGGGTAGGATGGGTGCAGTATGTACAGGAGAGGAGTGCGGAGGGTATGATAGGGGCAGTATGTACAGGAGAGGAGTGGCGAGGGTATAATGGGGGCAGTATGTACAGGAGAGGAGTGCGGAGGGTATGATGGGGGCAGTATGTACAGGAGAGGAGTGTTGAGGGTATAATGGGGGCAGAATGGGGAAGGATTTCTTGAAGTGTCTGTGTGGTGACCTGGAGTGATCTTGGGAAGGTAAGTGGCCATGGAATGATGCCCAGCTCTGAGTGGTGACAGTCAGTTGGATGTTTGAAGTGGTCTGGGGTTGATGCAAGCTGGGGGAGAGTTGGGGGCTGAGTGCTCAGACAGTGATGTCTATAATCATTGTGCTCATCTACTAATACATGGAACAGTACTGCTCAACGAAAACAATGTGATGCCAGCCCCTAGCACAGATGATATGAAGGTAATTGATGACCATTCATATAACCCTGTGAGTCGGTACAATCAGAGGTGTGGATTCACCACACACACACAGGGATAAGTGAATGGTCATAAATTGGGGAATGTTTGCATAGACAGATGAAGAGATCTCTGTCAGATTGGCTGCAGACCCCCCTCCCCCCACACACTCACTCGCTCACTGTCTCTTCCAATTCTCCTTATCTTTACACTGCAATGTCATCCATGAAAAATAAATCCTCCTGAAGCTTTGCAACTTTCCACCCTAGGAGACTTTCTTGGAAAAAAAACTCAGCTCACCTCCTTCTCCCTGTGTGTAGTGAGCAGCAGCCCAAGTCCCGACAGTAACTGCACTAAGCTCCGCCTCCCGGCTCTCTCAGCACACCGCACTTGCGATTCGGGGGGGGGGGGCAAAGTTAGAGATAACAGAGACCCTGGGGAGGGGGGGGGAGACCGGAAAGGAGCTTCCAATTCCACCACACACACCAGCACATTGTGTGCATTTAAAAGCAATGACACTGCTGCTGTCTCTACAGCGGCAGGTATGCTAATGAGGCTCCCCCTGCCTGAATGGTCTGTCCGGGTTTCAGGCAGTCTAAAAACCGGGCAGATGATTCAGAACCCGTACTGTCCGGGGGAATCCCGTACAGGTGGCAACCCTATTTACATGGTGCCTTTACATTAGAGTTGAGCGAACCCGATAACGGACTTTAGGGTGTCCATGTCATGAACCCGGACATTCGAAAAAAAGTCTGGGTTCTGGTTTGGGGTTTGGGTATTTTTTGCGCCTTTTGAATAGCTGCAGGGCAGCAATCAACAAGCGTTTCACTCGTTTGCCCTTAGAAGCCATCAAAGCCATGCCTACTAATGGCATGGTTGTGATTGGCCAGTGCATCATGTGACCCAGCCTTGATATGAGCTGGAGTCACGTAGCTAGCGCTGCATGTCACATGCTCTCAGACTAGTGTAGGGAGAGAATGCTGCTGCATTTCCACACCATGGTCCCATGGTCCAGAGGAAGTACCCCCTACCCACCCGCGATCCCTGGCCCTGAATGCCAGCATTGCAAAATTCCTGGCCTTTGAAATGCTGTCATTCCGTCTGGTGGACACGGACAGTTTCAAAAACCTGATGGTGGTGGCTGTCCCACAGTACGTGGTTCCCAGCCGCCACTACTTTTCCAGACGAGCCATCCCTTCCCTGCAAAAACAAGTCGGGGATGAGATCAAGTCCTTCCGCCACCGAGGATTGCAGGGCATTTCTCTTTGCCTCCTGTTGCCTCCTCATCCTACTCCACTTCCTCCTCCTCTACCACCTCCTCATCCGGTCAGCGTAACACCTTCACCACCAACTTCAGCACATCCAGGGGTAAACGACAGCAGGCTGTTTTAAAACTGATATGTTTGGGGGATAAACCCCACACTGTGCAGGAGATGTGGACGGGCATTGAACAACAGACCAATGAGTGGTTATTGCCAATGAGCCTCAAGCCCGGCCTGGTGGTGTGAGATAATGGGCAAAATCTCGTAGCAGCTCTGGGCCGAGCCCGTTTGACGCACATCCCTTGCCTGGCGCATGTGCTGAATTTGGTGGTGCAGAAGTTTCTCAAAAACTACCCGGATATGTCAGAGCTGCTGCATAAAGTGCAGGCCGTCTGTGCACGCTTTTGGCGTTCTCACCCTGCTGCTGCTCGTATGTCCGCGTTGCAGTGGAACTTTGGCCTTCCCACTCACCGCCTCCTATGCGACGTGCCCACAAGGTGGAACACGGGTCAGTCGCTCTGCGGAACAGCACCACTTCACCACCAACGAGTGGGCCTCCATGCGAGACCTGTGTAGCGTATTGCGGTGTTTCCAGTACTCCACCAACATGGCCAGTGCCGATGACGCTGTTCTCAGTGTTACTATCCCACTTCTATGTCTCCTTGAAAAAGCACTTCGGGCCATGATGGAAGAGGATGTGGCACAGGAGGAAGAGGAGGAGGAAGGGGGGGTCATTTCCACGGTTATCAGGCCAGTCATTCACAAGTGGCTCGGAGGGTGGGTTCCTGCATCAGCATAGGCCAGGTAAAAAAATTGCAAGCCAGGGCCCAGTTCTGGAGGATGAGGAGGACAAGAATGATAAGCAGGAGGAGGAGGAACCGTGTTCACAGCAGGGTGGCACCCAACGCAGCTCATGGCCATTACTGGATCATGGCTGGGGGGATACGGAGGACACAGATGATACACCTTCCACAGAGGACAGCTTGTCTTTGCCTCTGGGCAGCCTGGCACACATGGCCGACTACATGCTGCAGTGCCTGCTCAACGTCAGCCGAGTTGCCCACATTGTAACTTGTGCTGATTACTGGGTGGCCACCCTGCTGGATCCCCGTTACAAGGACAACGTGCCGTCCTTAATTCCCTCACTGGAGCGTGAGAGGAAGATGCACGACTACAAGCGCACGCTGGTAGACGCGCTGCTGAGGGCATTCCCAAATGACACCGGGGGCTCAGTGGAAGCACAAGGCGAAGGCAGAGGAGGATGAGGAAGAGGTCGCCAAAGCAGCTGTGGCACCGCCAGCACCTCAGAAGGCAGGGTTAGCATGGCCAAAATGTGGAAAAGCTTTGTTAGCAGCACCGCACAACAAACAGCACCACCACATGATAGGCAACATCTTAGCAGGAGGCAGCATTTCAGCAACATGGTGGAACAGTATGCACACGCCTACGCGTACTGACTGATGGGTCTGCCCCATTCAATTTCTGGGTCTCCAAATTGGGCACATGGCCTAAGATTGCCCTTTATGCCTTGGAGGTGCTGGCCTGCCCTGGAGCCAGTGTATTGTCTGAACGTGTGTTTAGCACGTCAGGGGGCGTTATCACAGACAAGCTCAGCCGCCTGTCCACAGCCAACGTGGACAAGCTAACCTTTATTAAAATGATACAGGCATGGATCCCACAAGACTTGTCTGTACCTTGTGCAGAATAAACATTTAGACCGGCCTCACACAGCCATTTTATTATCCTTTTTTTTTTTTTTTAAATATGTCCCAATATTTTGGGGCTACCCCAATTAGAAAAAAAACCAAACAAACAAAAAACAGTGTTGGCTACCTCCTCGTCCTCCACTGCCACTTCCACCACCGCCACTTCCACCTACACTGCCGCAGTCACGGCCTACTCAACCTCCTACTCCACATCCAACTCCATCCACGTCCTCCACCTCCTCCTCAATTTTTTATTTTTTTATGTGATTTTAAGTTATTTCCCTATCCACATTTGTTTGCAGGGCACTTGTCCTACTCTTACCCCCATTTTGCTTCCATTTGAAGCCCTCTAGCCCTTTCCAGGTCTTTTTTAGAGCCATTTTTGTGCCCAAAAGTTTGGGTCACCATTGACTTCACTTTTTCGAGAAGTTCGGCCGAACCCAAACATCAAGGTGTTCGCTCAACTCTACTCTACATAAGACTTTACTCCTGTAACCTCTGAGACGGATCGCCGTGTATTTCTTACCTGTATTCCATTGTTGAAGTTTTGGCTGCTTCGCCCGCATTATCTTCTGCTTCTTTTTTTTTTTTTTACTTTGTGTTTATCTCATCCTCAATAAAAAATACTGTAAAAAAATGGAAAGTGTGGGGCTCTAGGCATGTGGAAGTACGAATCCATCATATCTATGGAGAGGAGCCAGACTCCTCCAGTCATCTCAGTTATGTAGTCTCACTTCCCTAGTGGCAATGTACTCATCTCATGCAGTGATTATCATTGACGATTTTTACTGCCTCACAGTCCAATTATTTTTCTTCTTTATTTTGTTATTAAAAAATTATATAAAATACAATTATTTTAATTTTATTATTCTTTCACCATTATTTTGCTGTTTTGGTTGTTCACCAACAGCTAAGCATGGGCAGCATGGATCCCCAGCTGGGAATGTGCTTTGTCCTTTTACTGAGATCTTTTCACATTTCTTTTCTTCTTCTGACTTTTTTGTTTTTCTGCTTTTTTGTATCTTTTATCTTTTTTTGCGTTTTATACTTTTCAGCTATTTGGAGCGGCACCATCTAGTGTCTGCTCTCCATACTGCACCCTCTGTATTATCAGTTCTGTTATTCTACGTAGGAGACAAACACAGGAAACACCAGACTGAGCCCAGACTGAGCAATGCACCAAATGTAACCTTCTGTCTTTTTCCTGTTTTCAGCCATTTTAGAGCTCCTTCCAGAAGGTTCAACAGCTTCTCCGTCTCCATCCTGAGCACACGGCCACCAGCATGGGAGGTTCTCCATGTCAGAGCTCACAGGTGAGTCAGGTGGGGGTCCTATCCATGGTGCAGGCATGGGCGTCCGCAGGCAGGGGCAAGGGGGGTCAAGTGTCCCCCCCCCCCCCCATTCAGCAAGGTTTCTGCATATAGGGAGGAAGGTTCAGGAAATTAAAGTGTTTGTACAAAAGTGATAGGAGAATATTCACTTCACTGGAGCTCAGCCTTATTTATTGTCGGGCTGACACCTGGATCTCCATCCCCTGCTGTCATTGGCTGCTCTATCATTCTTATCTTCTGTTATCAGCGAGCTGCTTGTGGAATGCCTCCAATTGCCACTGCTGGACCTGCATCCCCTTACACTGTCATCCCAGCAGGACATAAGGCTGAACCTTCTGTTATCATGTGAAGAGATTTAACACTTTACTTCCCTGCATGCTTTTGCTTAGCTACTCTTAACATGTGTGAAAGTGACTGTTGCTCCTCTGAAAAGATCCATGCTTGGATCACTTTTCAGAGCTGTTTGAGAGGTGGTGAGGAGGCAATATGTTGCCTTCTCACCACCTGCTTTAACACAATAATTGCCATACGGTGGCCACATTGAACTACATTATTCTTTTCACAGCACTACCCACTGAAAGCAACATGCTATTTAACCAGTTCTATCAGTGCTGCCAATCAGTGCCACCTATTAGTGCTCCTCAGTGCCCCCTGTTAGTGCCCATCAGTGCCACCTATCAGTGACCGTCAGTGCCACCTCATTAGTGCAGCCTATCAGTGCCCATCAGTGCCGCCTATCAGTGACCATCAGTGCCACCTCACCAGTGCAGCTATATGGGCACACACATCCAGCGGTAGCAGTCGCGGTCACGGAACGCTCACAGTTTTGTCTTTGCTTATATGGTATCGCACTGTGGAGTTTGGCCAAATAACTTTTTCACATTTAAAAGAGGTACGCGATGAGTTTCCCTTTTTTTCATTTACAAATGGCATGGTGACGGAGGAGAGAGGGAGAGGAAGCAGACGACACCATTATCCATAGGTCGGATTGTAGACCTAAAGCGCGCATGACTTCTCCACAACGTACGGTTGGAGAGTCATAGTGATCTGGTAAGCAGGGTCTGCTACCCTCAGTTATTACTTTCACCACTCAGCACTCAGCACGGCACAAGCACTTCATGATTTAAAGAATTTGAAGACTGTTTTTGAAAACTTATTGGAGTCATATTGTCACTGGATTGCACTGGCACTTTTGGAACACGGACTGTATATAAACAATTTTGCATAAAGCACTTTATATATATAAATACGTTTTTCCCACATTGGCAAGGGGCCGGAAGGAAACTGCCAATATTGTTGCTTTATAGATGTATTTATATATTTTTTATATCTTCTAGTTTTGCACTGAGATAACTTTGCATGAATTATTACACTGTGTTATTGATTTTTTATTATTAACCCATTGTATATGAATATTGCACATATAAGTTAGCACTTGCACTTACATAGGATAATAGGGGGAGCACCACCCAGCAAGCGCTGCTAGGACAGTAAACATTCTGTTCACAAACCACATATTGAATCTATTGCCTTCTGTATTTCGCTATCTTGAAATGGGGTGTTTAGTCTGGTTAGTTGGTCCTGGGTCAGTCTGGGAAGAGAAATGTTGTGTAGAAATGCGTCAATCTGCGATGGTGTTGGTTGGGGGGTGTCAGGGTCATCTTTAAGGTTGTATAATGTTTCATAGTATTTACTAAAAGTGTCTGCTATGTCTTTAGGGTGGTGATGTTTTTCCTTAGTGAGAGGATGAAGTATATATGGTATCTTTGTTTTGTGCCTGTGACCCTTCAGTCTCTGGGCTAATAATTTACCTGCCTTGTTACCCATAGCATAGTATTGCGTCTTAAGTAGGGTTGCCACCTTTTTTTCAAGCCAAACTCGAACACTTTAGTGGCGCACGGCATTTTTTTTTTTTGTAGTATAAACTATAGATATATTCTGTGATGAAATAAACTTTATAAACACTATTTGTGCATTGAAAAACTACCTGTATATTTATAAAAAATATTACTATCTATAAGAAAGCAAATATATTGCATTTTATTTAAATAGGAATCTGACCCAAAATTAAATCTCTTCTCTAAATATTGTACACATGTGTTATAAACTTCGAAAGCATTTTTCTTGAATGCCTCCCGTGAACTTGGTGGAAGATTCTTCAGTGACTGGTTTACTTTAAAGCCAAAAAAAGTCTCAGTTATTCGCATCTTGAGATTGTTAAGAACTTCCTCAAGAATATGAAATATTTCAGTTGACTGCATTGTGTCACTCTCCAATTTTAAGATGGCAGGTTGAAATATATTCATAAAATTGTGTACAAAAAAAAGGTAACATTCATGGAGTGTGAGATCTGAATCTGAGTTAAGACCATGTTCCTGAGACCTAATAAAATTCCAAATTAGAAATGGACAGTTCTCTTCTCCCTTCTGAATAAAGTACATCTTCACAGCTGGCCAATTCTTCAACAATCGATCCAAAGCTGTGAATAACGATAGCCATCGTGTTGGTACATGTCGTAAAAGTTTATGATAACCCATATCAAGGAATTCAAAGCACGACTTGAGTTCTTTAACATGCTTAGCACTGCAGGAAAATTCATTGTAGACTTTAATTATGAATGCTTCCACATCATACACCAACCTTTTACAGCCTTGTTTTGCAGCGTTATGCAACAGATGGCAGTTGCAACCTGCAGCTAAAAGGTACAAATTTTCAAACCTTAAGTTGGTGTAGACGGAATGATGGATACCATAGTTGACAGATGCATTATCTGCACCATAGGAAATGACTTGCTTGAGGTCCAGATCAAATGAGCTCAGAACCTGACTTATATGGCTGGACATTGCATCAGATGTTTCATCAGCATCCTCATAAAAATCCAGAATTTTCTTCTGAACTCCCTTATCCTTGGTGAAATAGGTCACCGCAAGTGGAAAATATTTTGAGTTACCTTTGTTCGAAGCGTCAAGCGAAATTGAAAAAGGTTTTCCACCTTGAATCTGCTTTACTACGGCTTCAATGGAAGAAGGGGATAAAACATTTTGGACAACAGCTTCGCATTTTGTTTTTCCACAGTGCATTTTCCTGGCAATCTGAGAGTCAGGATAAACTTTAGAATAAAGTTTATTCCCACAGTCCTAAAATAGATATAATAATTTATACATATATAAATAAAAAGTGTAATCAAAATTATTATGGATCATAATACCTTTATATTCTGAATACTTCATAATGTTACTATTAAAGGGGGCAAACATACCTCATAATGGTACTATTACGGGGGAGGGGGGGCAAACGCATCTTAGATTGTTACTATAAAAGTGGCAGTAAACTCCTGAATTAGATTTTTTACCTATAGAGAAGTTTATAATAAAGCTGTTTAATTTACCTGTAGGTAAAATTAATATCTCCTAAATGTGCACCGCTTTTAAAGTTTGCTACTTCTTTAAAGGAGGGCAAACATTGTAATAATTCTTTTATTTTATTCAAATACATGCTATAAATAATTAGTAAAAATACATTAAAAGAGAAGTCCAACTAAAACTCGTATGGCTGGGCTTCTCCTACGGATCACAGGAGTGCAATTCAATTTGCACTCCTGTGACCCGTTTTCAGCAGAGAGCTGACTGAAGTCTGCTCTCTGCTGACATCACAGGAGTTGGGCCAGGCACCGCATCATTCTGACTTCAGAGTCGGGATCCGCCAGGTGCCTGGACCGACAGCCGTCTCAGCCTCTCAGCTAGCCGCTGAGAGGCTGAGATGGCTGATCCCCACCCCTCCACAGTTCAGCACTCCAGTGAGCATGGAGAAGCAGAGCGGAGGGCTTGCTGATTGACAGCCAGCAGCTCTCCGCTCATAGAGCAGTGAAAATCAAGCCAACGGCGCTGTTTAATCGATCGGTTCTCAGTGTAGAGACGCCGGGGGACAGATGTAGCATCGGACCAATGCTGCATCCATCTAGGTAAGTATAATGGGGAATAAATGGAAACAGGGGAGGGCTGGCCCAGGGGGTAGGGTGGCAATTGCCCCCCAGGCCACCCTAACTTACATTTAAAATGGCTGATGGCTGCTGCCCGCTCACACTTTTTTTTCTTGTGAAGGAAGTTAATAGGGCCCAGGGGCACAGCCACCAACTAACTGCAGGCAAAGGGGGGCGCCCAGGGCCGCCCTACCATGGATCCCACTAGGCCCATTGGGTGGGCATGGATGGTGAGCTGATTCGGTGGTTCAATGGGCCACTTGACTGGACTTGCCCCCCAGGCCTACGGCTGCCAGCCCTCCCCTGAATGGAAACCCATACTTCTCTTTTAACTATATTGATGGAAGAACGCAATTTATGTGAAGTAAACTAAACTACTACTAGTAGGAAAAGGTAGCATTATAACAATGAAATAATTTTCTCACCTGAGACAAATAGCTGTGGTGATGTGTAACCCCATGATAGATTAGGCTGATTTCAGCAGCAAGGACTTTGTCTTCTTCCTCTGTGTTGACTTTGACAAAAAACTTTTGCAGAGTATCTGATGTTTTCTGAGCATGCATAGCTTGCTTGTGACGATCTGAATTTTGGTGAGCTTTAACAGCTTTAAGGCCGTCATATGTCACCTTGAATGAAATGCGGCACACTCTGCATCTTCCCAATGTATCATCACCCTTTTCCCTTACAAGCCAGGTTTTAAAATTAGCATTTTGAAGCCACTCATCTCGAAACTTGCAAAGCCGTCTGGCTTTTTTACTAGTACAGGGCTGTTCATCCTCTGAAGACATTATATAATTACTGTTGATACAATATATGAAACATTTTAAATGCTTTATCATAACCATTTACAGTCTGTGGCAGATTTGTAGAATCCACTTGAGCTAGCTGAGCCAAATAAGACGTGGGGTTGGGGGCTTTACACACATACATACATATACTGCTTGTACCATATATATATATACACACACACACACAAAACACACTCACCAGCCGCATTATTAAGTACACTTTGCTAATACTGGGTTGGACCCACTTTTGCCTTCATTCTTCATGGCATGGATACAACAAGGTGTTGGAAACGTTCCTCTGAGATTTTGCTCCTTAGTGACATGATAGTATCACACAGTTGCTGCAGATTTGTCAGCTGCACATCCATGATGCCAATCTCCCGTTCCACCACATCCCAAAGGTGCTCTATTGGATGAGATGTGGGGAGTGTGGAGGCCATTGGAGTGCAGGCACCTCATTGTCCAGTGGTGAGATGATTGGAGCTCTGTGGTGCTGGGAAGAGCCATCAGAAGATGGGGGCACTGCAGTCATAAAGGGGTGGACATGGTCAGCAACAATACTCAGGTAGGCCGTGGTGTTTAAACCATGCTCAGTTGGTAATTGAGTATTATGTGCATCACGAGTGCACAGTATAAATGTATGAACTAGAATGGAGTACATTATTAGTTGGATGTTTGAACAGGTAGGCAGAGCATAGTGTGAGGCTTTCCATTCTTCGTTGCTGCTGGTGAGAAGGCACATGCCAATAAAAACTATGCTTCCCACTGAAGTTTGCAACCAATCATATTTGACCTTTTCATCACTAGTTAATGTGACATTAATCTATCTGATTGGTTATTGTGATATAATAGATGCAGTTCTCCAGATTTCAAATATCTACCACATTTTCACAATGTTAAAAAAGGAAACACTGTAGTCTGCCACGTACATTTGATAGGCATCATGTCTTTGGGTGACAAACAAAAAAAGTTGATAAAATTCCAGAAATAAATTTTAACTTTGTCACCAGTGATGATGATAAACCAGTGCCAGGGCTCAAATATCTGAAGTCACAATCCAGAGAAAATTGAGTTCTGTCCGTGATACTTTTTTTATTTGCACTAACATACAATTTTTCAGTACAAGCTTTTGGGGTGTGTCCCCTTCTGCAAGGTCCAAGCAGTACAATCCATAGAAAGCCTTATCCAATATACAAAAGAAAAGCCAGATTAGGCTGTCTCCAAAGTGGGACCCTTATCTATGGAATGGCAGAGGGCTGCAATAAAAATGCTCTGTTAGCCTTGTTTCACACTGCAGCGATGCGGGAACCCTGCAAATTCACTGTGGGTTCCCGCATCGCATGTCTCTGAGCGGCAGTTCACACTGCTACATGCGAACTGTGGGGAGTGTCAATACAATGTTAATGACACCCCCAAATCAGTACGCATATCGCACTGTGAACTACAAACTCGCACAGGAATCGGATCGCATGGTGTGAACCACCATGCGATCCGATTCTGACCCTGCGAAAAAAAGGGTCCTGTGCGAGTTTGCTCCGATTGCGATGCGAATTCAGCCATACAATCTCTATGGCTGATTTTGCCTCGCACAGAGATCGCATATGGTTCACACTACAGTGTGGTGCAAAATCATATGCGATCTCTGAGATCGGAGCAGTGTGAACCCAGCCTTAGGCCACAAGAGATTAACCCGGGGTTACAGAGTGCACTTCTCAGCTAGGTGGACTGCATTTAACACAACAGACATCATTCATTATACATTTAGTGTATCAAGGCACCTAAATAATTTTGTAAAGGCAAGCACTGTGTGTTTATACATTGCCGAACTGAGCAGCATTTTGGAAAAACGTATGCCATTGATCAATAATAATTTCTTGATGACACACCCTTGACTGGGTTCACACATATGTGAATTGGATGTGGATTTCCCCACATCCAATTTGCATGACATGCGAGTGTGACCGTCGGTTATCAATGGATCTGGTTCACACAGGTTCGGGATGGCCGCGGTCCGCATACAAAAAGCGTCCTGAGTTTCTTTTGGTCTCAATCAGGTGTGAATTTAGGCAAAATTCAGACCTGATTTGCACCTGAACTAGAGAACAGACATGTACTGTCCTGACCCCATAAATAAACATGCAGCCGCACATATGTGAACCACCCGGCCTCAGGGGTTGTACCTTTGACAGCCTGGGCTCAGTGGGTTTAATGATGCTGGGTGTCATTCAACGGTGTACCCAAAGTATTTTTTTATTCAAATATAGCTTTATATTAAAGCTCTATTGGTTAAAGCCTGAAAACAACTTCAATACTGGACACCTTTCACTGGACTCTAATCTGATAGGGGTCTGTAAGCAGGAGTGCTGATCTAAAGTGACTCTGATATAACAGGGGTCTCTAATGGGGGGTGCTGATTGCTGATGTAATGGTTGGTCAGCCCCCATTAGATTAGTCACCTACCTTATATCTGCACCAGTGACAACTATGGTGTGAATGAGCTCCCCTGTAGTAAAGTCACTGATGAGCACCCCTCCTTACAGAGTCACTCCCATTAGAGTCCCTCTATATTAGCAGCATAGTACCCCCCCCCACAGACCCTATTAGCTTCCTTAGATATCAGACAGTGCCCCCTCCCCAATAGAGACCCTCTATTACAGTAAGATAACCCCCTTACCTTCAGAGCCACTTCAAAGATCTGTGTGTGCCGTCTGGGGGCGGAGACTGTAATCCCATGCTTTCACGGTCACCTGATAGAGTGTCCCTGGTTGCTAGGACACAAGTCGCAACCACACTGTAAAGTTTAAACTGTCCATTGATGTCTCTGATGGCATTGGCGCTGGGGGGCAGGTGGGAGAGAGCCACACAGAGCAGTGCAGGCATTCGGACTTCATTGATGCTGCATTGACAGGGACCACCAGACAGCACCTGTCACTGTCACAGGCACAGCATCTTCACACAAAAAATGCTAGCCATGCCGGTGCCGTACTTCCTGGAGCGGGGAAAGAAGGGGGGGCGCTTGAGAGAGATGCTCTGCTTACATTGGAGGGGGGGGGGGGCCGGGTGCCGCTGGCTGGAGAGTGGAGACTGTAACTGGAGAGAGGAGAGATGCTCTGCTTACATTGGAGGGGGGGGGCGCTCTGCATGTTCTGATCACACGGAGGAGTATTGCGGGTGCCGCTGGCTGGAGAGAGATGCTCTGCCTCTGCTGCTCACAAGTCACATTGGAGGGAGGGTGCTGCCGCTCTGCATGATCCGATCACATTTGGGGGGGGTGTGCACTGCTGGCGGCCGCGGGAGAGCCCAGAGAGAGCGCGGTGCGGGTCTTGAGAGGGAGACATGATGCTGGCGAAGGACTGGCTGAGATTGGAGCCTGCTGCTGTGTCCGGGTTTCAAGAAGACACAAACCTGGGCACAGCTGTCTAAACCCGGGCTGTCCGGGTCATTCCCGTACAGGTGGCAACCCTAATCTTAAGTTTCCTGGAGGCTTTCTCAAAGCCGTCCATTAATAATGATC
>BLSH010277351.1:74896-86329 GCA_018402905.1 Glandirana rugosa
TATATATATTATAGGCCTCAAGGTCATAAGTAAGTAACTTTTGTTCGGTCAAATACCTGGCTCTTTGTTAAGGTAAACACTATGGTCTGGTTTGAAGATTCCATATTCAACACTGGTGTTTCTAGTACACCCCACCCCTTAACTTCTCCTGTATGCAGCCTTCTCATCCTCCTCCTAGAGAGATCTGACATTTTCTTTCTCTTAACTTCAAAGTCTCCCAGAGCCAATAGGTGCCAAGACCCACGGCAAATAAGGTACAAGCAATAATCAGAAACCTTCCTAGAGGGTTTTTTGTGGTATCCCAGGGACAGCAAAAAAAAAAAAAATCATGGTCACCTCCTATCTACCTATCCCTATGTGTTGAGTTCACAGTGTTACTTTCACCTCTTATAGGAGGGAGGTGGTCTCTCCTTCCAGGATGTGAATCCCTTTATTTAAAAGAAAAGATGTTCCTCCATTCACAACACTCACTCACATAGATTTGTTTTCTAGTCTAATGATTTTTGGGGACACTCTATTACCCTCGGGGATATTAGGGTCTGGATATTTGCTTACTGACTTTAACAGTGTTAGGTGCGGTTAAGAGTGCCTGGTAAGGTCCTTCAGTTTTTCCTTTTTGTGCACCTTTATCCAGATCCAATCTCCTGATTCCACAAGAATGGGTCTTTCACCTTCTGATGCGATACCTGGGGATGAACAAAACTGCTAGACAGAAGTGGATTAGAATCTGAGCCTAACCACAGGGTACCTTCCCTTGTACCACCTTGTGTTTCCACTTTTGTTCCCTTTGTTACAGGGGAAATTACCTTTTGTGTGGACGGAAGGAACCTTTGGAGTTATGATTGCTGCATCCGCAGTTTTCATCAACCCAATATCACTTTTGCTGGCTAATCAGAGCGTCAGGGGAGAGTGGCCAGTTCTTCCCCTGCTACCTCTGTCAGCAATATGTCCAATCATTTATCCTCCTTCCACACAAAACGTTCAGATATATTCAACACCTCTTATTATACATCTATAACCTGTATTCCCACCCTCTGCAATTCTCCAGGCATCATTCCCATCACACCATGCTCAAGACTTCCCCGTGGGTCGCCTGAGTGAGATGTGGGGACAACAAAACTTGCTGCCTGTAAAATTTCCTAAGGGTGGGACCACATAACACACTCATATTGATGTTACTATTTCAATGACTGGTTCAACTGTATACAGATCTAGTTTCTTCTATATTAACAAACAACTCATAAAACAATCATTAATCCTGTATTTTAAAATATCACACTTCATTACATTTATTACTTAAACCAATTTATAACATCTATAGACATTTATCTCCTATGATCATTCAATATTGTCCCATCACATACTTATAAGTAAAGGTGTTCTAAGCCTGGTCTTGTTTAAAATAACTTTCACCGAAAGGTAAATTTAGTTTTTTGCTCAGTGGGTGGAGCTTTTCCCTTTCCATGCCCAATAGGCTGGAATAGAGAACTAAACATTTAAATAATTATAATAATCATGGCTGCTTTTTAGGAATTTAAAGGGTGTCGATTTTCATTCAGCCTCTTCTTTGTTTAAACTGAATCCTAGAGTTACAAAGCTAAAAAACTAACCATTTCAACTGGGATTGTGTCTTTGAATTAAACATTTCCCTTGGTCTTATATATCACCCACATTTAAACATTAAATTTAACAGTATATTGCTTATTTCTTAGATGTTTAAAATGTTTCTGCTTCAGACAGACACAATCTTTTAAGGGGGGTTATATATGATGTAATGTCAGTCCTTTTATCTGTTTCCTTATTTACACAGACACACAGAGCATGTAAAGGGGAGGGGGAGGAATCTGCAAGTGAAAGCATTCTCATCTCTGAGTCCCAAATACTTTCTTATATAGGATGACCCTCAAACATCAGTAACAAAACTTATTTTACAAATCATACTAAGCATTACCTATCTCTCTTAAGGTAACCTTGTCATTTTATATAGACAATACAAACAAGTACCATGTTCATCAAACAATTCGGACATACACATCTCATTGCTCTGAAATTTTTACAATCCAGAGACCAATGCTGTTACTTGCAAATTAAGGCTTCCTGAAGATACAACAGTTTCCTTTGTATATCAGTCTCTCGCCCAATTTATCAAACAAAAACAAAATTGCAAGCCGGTGTCCAGTCAACACCAAAACAAAAATCTGCTTGCACCTGATCACCTAAAGGCACCTCGAATAAGCCAGCTAAGTATCTGATACATTTCCTACGCTTTCTGAATGTACTATGGCTCACAATACAAGTACACAACATTAAACCCAGCACAAACAGTCTAGCACAATTCTGCATCATTTTTGTATCTTATTTGCACAAATCGACCCCACTTACTCCTGGTACCAAATCTCTTATCACGTTATTATGTTCGATATGTGCAAAGAGAGATCACACATGTTATACTAGTTATTTTATAGCTGGACAAAAATTAATACATTACTACATTTCACAGCAGACCCTTACAAATAATCTATTGAAGGAAGAAGGAGGGGGGGTTTGAGGGGGATGCTGCAAGTCTGCTTCTGTCCCTTCTCTTTTTTTTTTTTTTTTTCCGAATACAGTCATGTAGACAAATATTTTTCCCGTAAACTTACAAAGACTTTCTGACAAAAGCTTCTATTTTTCTCACTCTTTTACAACTGTCTTTTCACTTCATCACTTAATCTACAGAACGGAATGCATTTAACCTCTTGGCACTGTTTTTACTAGTCCCCAACCGTTATCATTAATGCCTAACAAAATTCCAGTCTTACAGTCGGGACATGATATGTCAGTTGTAATGTAGACAGTTAACCCTATTGTTCTAGAGAACGCTCACAGTACTCGGCTGCCACTCCTCTAAGTTGCCTTAGGGTGCACTTTCCATAAACGTGAGCTGGTCACCTAGTACTTCAGTCAAACTGAGAGTAGGAAGCGAATTCGAATGACACGTGACCACTTTCCACTCTCAACAAAGGATAGAACAGTCTACAGTATGTCACAGTTTAGTATACAGGTATATAATCCTTATTCACATTGACATCAGTGGCGTTTGTCCAGTCTTACCACCTGGACTTTATACCACACAAACAAATTATCTTATACTTCTAAGTGACAGTAAAGAAAAGCAAAGTAGCAGGATCACCCAAGACAGACTGACAATTATCAAAGTACACTGTGTCCAACACAGTACTTTTCTGAGTCTCCCGGAGACTCTTTCCCATGAAATAAGCCACTACCCGGAGTGCGCATAATTTCATATAATGGCTGCTCCTGGAGCAAGCCGCAGTTCCCCAATATTAAGTCTCCCGGAGACTTATTATGGCCACTTCCCGGAGTGCGCCATATTTCAGAGATCGGAACTAAGTCAGAGCCCGAGAACACCCGGATAGATAAACAAAATTATGTATACCTTACCCGGGGTCAAGAAGTGATGACTTTCCGATCTCTGTGGGACCTCCACTTGTTAGGAACTGCTATGATAACCCTCGGCTATCATCTCTCTGTCAGTCTGTCTTGAGTTTGGACGTCCAATGAGAGACTGAGTTCACCCGAATGAAATGGATGCAGACAGACACACAAGTATGGTAAAAACAGTCTCTGGCTTTACTGGGAGGACAATGAGTATTTATACACAATTCATACAAAGGGAGGCGTATATTACACAAATAAAAAATTGCCTTGTCAGCAGTTATCTATAAATGATGTCATTAATTCAAGAATAACATAACATATTAGAATGTAATTACTCAGCTTCAAGGTTACAGACGTTCTATCTACAAAACAGGATATACTGCAGGATGAGATAACATGTTATGAGGTAGCAAATTACATAACAGGATGTATTTGCCGGATAAGATAGCATGTTATGACATGATTTCTCAGAAGTGACCCCACAAGGTCAGACAGGGTTAAAGACAGGGTCAGGTGAAAGGACAGGATATGTTTGTGTGCCGAGAAAAAAAACCTTGTCAGCATAAACTTCTTGATAATATTAAAGCAGCATTTTCTTTATACAACAATATGAAATAATTAAAGATAATAGGTTCTCTACTCATTACAATTCCCATTTGAAGATTTGATTCAGCTGTAGATGGATCATAAATGGATCAAAATTTAGCCAGTCCCTGTTGAATTTCCAAATGTTGGTCAATCTATGGCCAGCTTCAGTCTCATCCCTGTCCTGTGTAGGAATGTACAGAACTGGCCACATTAGTTATTGATTGTCAGAGACTTCACTGTCATTTCTCTCTTCTACTTTCAGCGATGGCGTCTGCTGATCTGAGGAAGGAGCTTGAATGTTCCATCTGTCTGAACATTTTTACAGATCCTGTAACCCTGAAATGTGGACACAACTTCTGCCAGGACTGTATTGGCCATGTGTTGGATACACAGGAGAGGTCTGGAGGTTATTCCTGTCCTGATTGCAGAAAAGAATTCCAGGATCGGCCTGCGCTGTTGGGGAACAAAACACTGCGCAACATAGTGGAGAATTTCCTGTCTCAGCCAGATCAGGAGTCGTCCGGGGTCTTCTGCACTTACTGTATTCACTATCCTGTACCTGCTGTGATATCCTGTCTGCATTGTGAAGCTTTTCTGTGTGACAATCACTTGAGGGTCCACAGCAAGTCACCAGAACATGTCTTATGTGAACCCACCACTTCCTTGGGAAACAGGAAATGCTCCGTCCATAAGAAGATCCTGGAGTATTACTGCACTGAGGACTCCACCTGTGTCTGTGTGTCCTGCAGGCTGGATGGAGAACATCGGGGACACCAAGTAGAGACTCTGGATAAGGCCTCTGAGATGAAGAAGATGAAGCTGAGAAATGTTCTGCAGAAACTAATGGCAGAGAGAGAAGAGACAGAGAAAGGAATACAGAGTCTGCAGGAATGCAGGAGGCAAGTACAAGGAAAAGCAGATGATGAAACTGAGAGAGTCATTGCCCTGTTCAGAGACCTCAGGAGACGTCTGGAAGACCTGGAGAAGAGAGTCCTGAGTGAGATCACCGGGCAGGCAGAGCAGGTCTCTCTATCACTGTCTGATATGATCCAACAGCTGGAAATAAAGGAGGAGGAGCTGTCCAGGAAGATGGGTGACATTGAGGAGCTGTGTAACATGACGGATCCACTGACTGTCCTACAGGAATCAGACACAGGTGACTTGTGTGATACTGAGGATGGAGATGAGGACAAAAAATTCCTCCATGGTGGAGGGGATCTGGATGTGGTGGGGATCTCTCACACTTTACACACAGGTTTATCTGATATCATGTCTGGGGTAAATGTACAGAAAAGTACGGGCACACATGTCTATCCACATTCTACTACAGATGACAAAGGTCACATCAGTGCTGAACCCTCCAGGAAACGCCTCAAACTCATCCCCACCATACAACACTCACAACACCAGGGTGATGGAGCAAATATTGGGGCTGTGCAGCAAACGTTGGGCGTTACAGACCTATTACTGGATGTGAGCACAGCTGCTAATTTTTTACATATATCAGATGACCAGAAAACTGCATTATCATTGCATCAGAATCACCCAGAAACACCAGAGAGATTTTGGTGTAATCGGGTGATAAGTAGTCAGAGGTTCTCCTCAGGGAGACATTACTGGGAAGTGGATGTCGGGGGGTCAGGGTGCTGGAAAGTGGGGATGTGTTACTCCAGTATAGAAAGGAGAGAAGAGCAGTCATGGATTGCATGTAATAAGAAATCCTGGGGGTTGCGGAGGTTTGGGGATAATCAGTACTCAGTGATACATGACCGTAAAAAGATCCAATTGCCCAGCAATGTCTCCAGTAACAGAGTCAGGATAGATCTGGATTATGAGGCTGGGCAGATCTCCTTTTATGATCTGTGTGACCCAATCCGACACCTCCACACCTTCACCACCACCTTCACTGAGCCCCTTCATGCTGTGCTATATGCAGGGAGAGGTTCTTGTATAAGGATATCTGGGGAGAATCCAATGTGAGAAATCTGTCCAAAGACTGGTGACATCACAGTGTGGGGAGTCTGATTGGTCCAATACTTGGCCAACAGGAGGAAGCAGTGGACACAACCAACATACCTGGTTTATTTATGAAGTTTTAGGCTTCAAAGCCATCACCTTCATCCTAAACCTCACTTCATTACCAAGTGTGGCACTGACCAGGCAGTCAGATTATTTAGGCTTCACTGGCTGCATGTTTGTTCTGGGTCAGTTAAAGACTAGGCCGTATGGGCAGGATCAAGATGACAGCCCTAGAGCATGTATCTTTACATTGTATCTATCACCAATATATATTTTTCCTGCTTTGGATGAAGTGAGGAAGAATTATAACCTCTGTTGTTTTTTTTTTTTTTTTGTTTTGTTTTTTTTTCTTTTTGTTTTTTTTACTGTAATTCAGGGCTCTGTCAGAAAATGTTAATATTTTTATTTGCTTTCCTCTCCTGCTGACAATGATTCACCAGGCAGAAAGTGAAGGGAACTTCGTGACTCCTAGATTTTTTTGGACACACACTTTAATATCCACAATGCTAATTCTTAAATGTGTGTCCCCATAGGTCATTTTTATGTGATTGCTCCTCCCTCTCACTGTGATTAGCTGTAAGAATTGTCACTATTAATACAGCCAGTGCTAGTTTTGTTCCTATTGGTTAAGGTGTACAGGGTGCGGGGATTGATATCTGTCAGTATCAATGTTCTTTTCTTACCATAAGGTGTAATTTACAAACAGGTGTCATCGATCAGTGATTATTCTGACTATGTTGAGTGGTAGTGTGGACAGGGGGTCTTATCATGAGGAAATCTGTATATGGGAATATTGATCAATGATTGGATACAGATATGATTGGATGGATTGGACTGTTAATAAAATCACCAATTAGCTCTTGGCCCAGTACTCCTAGGATCTTTATGGAAAAGATCATTTTTTTTTTATTTCCTTTATGGTCATTCATTTGATAAAAAAAAAAAAAAAAGTTACTATATGCTTTAGAAATTTAATGTCCTTTGCATAATAACAAGTTTTTGTGAGAGACTTTTTCAGAAAGATGTCATTAGAGCAAATTATTGTTCTCTGGATCCTTGGAATGTCTTGTTGTGTAACGTAGAGGTATTTGGTCTCCTTGTCCTATGATGAGGAATTGGTCCATCAAGCTGATAAAATCTTCTGTGATAACAGAAATGAATGTCTCGTGTAATTATTGATGTGTTGCTTGTGGAAATTCTTAAGTAAATGATTTAATATGTAAAGTTAAATATTTTGGGATGGTCCCTCAACACAACAGTCCAGGACTAGATTCTAAAGTCTCTTTTTAGATCAAACGGTCAGATATCTGGTACATCTGTTATTTCCAAGGATCTCTTCATGCATTAATCTCTGTTATTTTACACTGTAAACTTTCTTCCAAATAAACTTGCAAAACCATGAATAGAGGCTGGTGATTTTCCTTATCAATAGGGTTGAGCTCAGTGTTTAATATAAGCATAAGTTTAGACCAAAAAGGTGGTTTGGAAGTTTGTTTGAACCCTAAACCTTTAGGGCGTTTGATGTAGACAAATGGGACAGCCTCCAACTGTCAATGGCTGTGAAGAAAACTTGCCTCTGGTGCAAGTGATGGCCAACAGTGATGCCAAATAGGGATGAAAATAAATTAATCCAACATGGCACCAAATCTGGTGTGGGTCTGCATACCAGTAAGTAGCAATATTATAAAAACTAAAGGGAGTGAAAGAGAGGACCACAAAAATATAGATACTAAATGCGACCTCACGTGGTATTGTAAAAGTACAAACTTTATTATGGACTTCAAAAAGTGTAAAACTGCATATAATGCAATACAAGATGAATAATTTTGACAACCTTGTCAGAGTCCGGACTCACAGATTGCTCATTGCTGATTCACAATAAATTCCCTTGACAATCCCAAGCTCATAAAAAAAAAAAAAAAAAAAAAGCATTTGTATGGTAACAAAAGTAGTATTTTAGTAATAAAGGGATACCATTTTTTAGGGGCTAACCTCAAGTAGTGACCACTCCAACAGTTCATTAACAAATACTATATAGCAATAATGACGATGTAAAAATACAATCACGAGCAAAAGGGGCATAAATAGCAAACCCATGGGTAGTGAGAGCTGGTGTGCATATATCAAGTAATGGTCACCAAACGTGGTAACTAGTAAAAGGATAACTGCGCAAGAAGATTACTGCTTAGGTCAATGGTTTATCCCCTGATATTGCTGGAGTTAGTGATTGCAACGTCTGTTATTTTTAACTAAAAAAAAAAAATGTTATACTTGCCTGCTCTGTGCAGTGGATTTGTAAAGATCAGCCCTGATCCTCCACTTCTCAGGTTCCTCTTCTGTGATCCTGGCCCCTCCCTCCCGTTGAGTGCCTCCACTGCAAGTAGCTTGCTATGGGGCGCCAAGCCATGCCACAGCACCCTGTGTCCGTTCAGACATGGAGCCATGGCCTGGCCCCGCCTAAGCCCCTCTCTCCTCATTGGTTCACTGAATCTCTGCTTAAAGACACGAACACCAATCTGAACTGTGCAGCTGAACTATAAGGAATTCTGTGCACACACCCAAGTCCAGGTGCTCTGGCTCAGAGCCTCCTCCACACACTCCATATGAACAATACAGACCAAATCCAATGAAGAACCGGCACAACTGTGTCAGGCTGGGTTTACACCTATGCGAATTGGATGCAGCTTAAACCACATCCAATTCGCAGGACAATTGAAAACACATTCTTTTCAATGTGTCTGATTCACATAGGTCCGGTGCATTTGCACTCCGCATTGCACAAAAAAGTGTGCATGTTTTGTGCAATGCGGTGCGAATTCCCAGCCCGTTGTGTTCAATGGGAGCACATCTAACACGGAGATGCACTCCGCACTGAACGGGGATATTTTCCCCTGCTTGTGGCCCCTCCCCCCGCAGCTGCTGCGCTGTGGGAACGGACAGGAGCTAGCAAACGGCGGCTCCACCCCTTCCCAGCAGCAGACAGGCTGGAATTCGCACCGTACTGGTGTGAATCCAGCCTTAGGATAAATTTGTGATTTATTTCTTCTCATCCATGTGAGATAAAAGCAAAGCTGACGTGTTTCAGCATTAAAAGCCTTGTTCACAGCATAAAGCACAATTTTATATATGCGCAGTCTAGAAAATACAATGCAATTCAATTAGACTCCAATCATTGCATAAACAGCCACAGCTGATTCACACACCAGAGGGAGTGACACCTTGGCCAAATATGTGCCACTTCCTCTCAATGAGACAAAATAGACTGATGTACAATCAATCGGGCTGATTCACACACCAGAGGAAGTGACACCTTCGCTGCATATGCGCCACTTCATCCAATGAAACATAGTAAACTGCTGCATATCATAGAATATACACATTATTATAAACACTGAGTTTCCTAAAAATTAATACATTTTGAACCAAACCTGCAGTCCCCTTGTAGCTAAATTGAAATCATCTAAATGTAAATATTATGACCTTATGAAATCTTATATAGATGGGGACATCCAAAATATTGTATAGACAAGTTACACAAGCATGTATATACAGTATTTCACAAAAGTGAGTACACCCCTGACATTTTTGTAAATCTTTTATTCTATCTTTTCAGGTGACAACACTGAAGAAATGACACTTTGCTACAATGTAAAGTAGTGAGTGCACAGCTTGTATAACAGTGTAAATTTGCTGTCCTCCTCAAAATAACTCAACACACAGCCATTAATGTCTAAACCGCTGGCAACAAAAGTGAGTACACCCCTAAGTGAAAATGTCCAAATTGGGCCCAAAGTGTCAATATTTTGTGTGGCCAGTAATATTTTCCAGCACTGCCTTAACCCTCTTGGGCATGGAGTTCAGAGCTTCACAGGTTGGCACTGGAGTCCTCTTCCACTCCTCCATGACGACATCACGGAGCTGGTGGATGTTAGAGATCTTGCGCTCCTCCACCTTCCATTTGAGGAGCCCCACAGGTGCTCAATAGGGTTTAGGTCTGGAGACATGCTTGGCCAGTCCATCACCTTTACCCTCAGCTTCTTTAGCAAGGCAGTGATTGTCTTGCAGGTGTGTTTGGGGTCGTTATGTTGGAATACTGCCCTGGGCCCAGTCTCTGAAGGGAGGGGATCATGCTCTGCTTCAGTATGTCACAGTACATGTTGGCATTAATGGTTCCCTCAATGAACTGTAGCTCCCTGGTGCTGACGGCACTCATGCAGCCCCAGACCACGACACTCCCACCACCATGCTTGACTGTAGGCAAAACACTTGTCTTTGTACTCCTCACCTGGTTGCCGCTACACACGCTTGACACCATCTGAGCCAAATAAGTTTATCTTGGTCTCCTCAGACCACAGGGCATGGTTCCAGTAATTCATGTCCTTAGCCTGCATGTCTTCAGCAAACTGTTTGCTTTCTTGTGCATCATCTTTAGAAGAGGCTTCCTTCTGGGATGACAGCCATGCAGACCAATTTGATGCAGTGTGCGGTGTATGGCCTGAGCACTGACAGGCTGACCCCCCACCCCTTCAACCTCTGCAGCAATGCTGGCAGCACTCATACGTCTATTTCCCAAAGACAACCTCTGGATATGACGCTGAGCTGTACACTCAACTTCTTTGGTCGACATGGCAAGGGCGCTGTTCTGAGTGCAACCTGTCCTGTTAAACCGCTGTATGGTCTCGGCCACCGTGCTGCAGCTCAGTTTCAGGGTCTTGGCAATCTTCTTATAGCCTAGGCCATCTTTATGTAGAGCAATAATTCTTTTTTTTTTTTTTTTTTTTCAGATCCTCAGAGTTCTTTGCCATGAGGTGCCATGTTGAACTTCCAGTGACCAGCATGAGAGAGTGAGAGCGATTAACACCAAATTTAACACACCTGCTCCCCATTCACACCCGAGACCTTGTAACATGAGTCACATGACACAGGAGAGTGAAAAATGGCTAATTTTGTTGCCAGAGGTTTAGACATTAATGGCTGTGTGTTGAGTTATTTTGAGGGGACAGCAAATTTACACTGTTATACAAGCTGTACACTCACTACTTTACATTGTAGCAAAGTGTCATTTCTTCAGTGTTGTCACATGGAAAGATAGAATAAAATATTTACAAAAAATGTGAGGGGTGCACTCACTTTTGTGAGATGGTGTATGTACAAGTTACATCCCCCATGGCACCAGGCAGAGGTCTTGATCAACCCCTGGGGATAGGGGATATAGACTTGTCATTTAAAAAATGTCTTGCTTATAGAATCACTGAATATCCTACAGTAAATAATATATGTATATATGAAATGTTAAACATTTGTAAGGTTACAGACACTGGCTGTAAAGATGTTTTGTGTAAATTAGAAAACAGCCCTAGAATAGAAAAATCCTAGTTATTAACC